>JASAND010007227.1:0-10774 GCA_030248195.1 Trissonchulus latispiculum | reverse complement strand
ACACACTCACACACACACACACACACACACACACACACACACACACACACACACACACACACACACACACACACACACACACACACACACACACACACACACACACACACACACACACACACACACCCAGCGAGAGAGAGAGAGAGAGAGAGAGAGAGAGAGAGAGAGAGAGAGAGAGAAAGAGAGAGAGAGAGAGAGAGAGAGAGAGAGAGAGAGAGAGAGAGAGAGAGAGAGAGAGAGAGAGAGAGACACACACATACAGATGCTGACATTATAGACACACACACACACACACACACACAAATGTACACACACACACACACACACACACACACACACACACACACACAAGAGGTCCTAACCATGATCACGAAGCCCACGATGTCAAAACCTAGCAGCCAATGGACCAACAACAAATGACTTTGAAGCTTAACGACGAAAGTTATCTGAAAACATGGTTATTGCACTATCGGCTTCGGGGCATTAGAAGGCCAAAAAAATGGCTATTTTTAAATCTCTGAAAATCTTCTCTTTTCGCCAAACCAAAATTTTTTAAAGAAACCGTGCCCCATCACTGATTTACCGTATGAACATTTATATAGTGACGTGGGGTACCCGATATCCGGATAGTCGGATAATTTTTGGAGAATTTAGATAATATCCGATTTGAAAAAATATCCGGATATCCGTGTACATTTCAGACAAAAAAAATGAAAAATTAGGAAATTTTAAATATTTTTCAAAATTTTCTCTGAAAATATGTTTGAAACCAGGTCGTAGGCTTGGTTGCACATTGACAGAAAATTGAAAATTTAACTGCAAAATCGAAAAATTTCAGTGCCAAGTTTGGAATACGGTAAGATGGGATATCCGGAATACGGATACGGAAAAATATTCCGGTGCTCATCACTACAAGGCTGTTTTTTTGGCTAACTGCACAAATCGATACTTGTGGACGGATATCTAGCTGCCCCAGTTTCAGCCTACGAAATACCAGAAGCTGCAGTGAGTGTATATATATGCATTTCTACAAAGTTGTCTGTTAACAAATGGGTTTCCAGAGGGTACCATTGCAACTCGTCAGCTTATACTGGGGCAACTCAGATATTACACCACTGCAGCCCAACTCCCGGACGAGGCAGGCCTGAAGCCCAGGAGTTTGAAGTTTGTTGTAGTAATTGACAAATACAAGCAGTACACAGATTTTTCCTAGGTATATCAGCATGCATGGCTCAGCACAAGCCATGACGCTAACACAATAATCTAATGCTCGCATTTAATATCTATGCCCCGCCGACACTTCACAGTTGGTCACCATTGAACGAGATGTCAGGTCACTATGTAGGTTGGACAGGTATTAAAACAATCTCCAGCTGGGATAATTACTAAGAATCCAGCAAAGGCCCAAGAGCAGCTAAAGGCCGTTTTTCACGTAGGCATGCTAACGAGTTTGTATCCCAAACCTAATGGATCTGCCAGCGAGTGTCACCAGGACACCGTGGTTGTAGGATGAAATGTTTTTGCTAAAACCGCCAGAGGCCAGGGTTATATTTATATTTTTTGTTACTTAGACTATAATGCAACATTTTACCACGGTCACGATCTCGTCGGAGTTGATTTTCCAACTGGACAGCAGCTGGCTAAAAACACAACTTGTGGCTTGGTTAGTGCCAGAATTTCAAATCTGGCACAATTTTGCACCACAGTTTGGTCACTGGGCTCAAAACGCGTCGTGATGTTGTCCCATATCAGCAACTGCTGAGGTCGTTGAGCTTACCTGGGGGCGTTGCTTGCTCTTGCTGCTGTTCTGACTTCAGCAACAAAATGAATGATTTTTTATTTGCCAAAATTTGCAAAAACATCACCTCATCTCCAGGACGCAGCTCAGAAGTGTGTTCGACTGGGAATTGTCTTCGAGTTAGGACATGTCGCGGTTAATGGCCGAGGCTCACGGCAATTCCTGCAACAAGTACTGAAACTGAACTTTCAGGGAATGTTCAAGAACTTCTGGTACGTCACGTGAACGCGGGAGGTTTGGGGCTCAAACTGACAGGCTGTAATGTTGAGATGTGCGGCTAGCTCACCAAGCAAAAAAATCTCTGCAAATTTCGGTATAGGTGGGGTAATTATTTATTTTGTTAAAATTTTGGATGCTTTTTTGTTGTTTGCCATTTTAAAAAGAAAGATTGAAAGATATATATATACATATATATATACACATTGAATAAATCATATTCTTTGTTATAAGAGAATCGCAGTTTTTCAAAAAGTTTTTAAAGAAGTTTTGATAAAAATTTTTGAAAATTTTAATAAAATTTTGCTTTTGATAATAGGTTGCAAATTGGAGCGCTTCAAAAAACCGGAACCGGAATCCGGAATGTGCATGGAACCGGAATGATCCCCACAATATATATATATATATGGAAAACAGCGGTAGTAGTGTACAAAATTTCCAAAATGAAATTCCAACTCCTTTTGAAGTACATCCTCAAGGTTGCATCGAAAATGGCTACAAACACGGTTACAAATATACGCACATACCAATTTCAATTGATTAGCTGATTTAAAAAGATAGCTTGCAAACTGAGAAAGGAGAAAGCTAATAGATGGAGAAATTACATGATCAAGTTAAATGCAATTCTCAAAAAGTTAATTTTCACAAAGTATAGTATATAGAGAAATTGAATTAACAATAAAAACTGCTTAAAACCATATACATTTCTACTACCCAAACATGACACCAAGAAGACTACTCTGAAGAAACTTCTAAGAGCAAAGACAGCCTAGGGAACTTTCAGAATAAGAGGCAATCACAAAATACCAGGGAAATGTACAATCCTTACAAGAACTAAAATAATTTTTGAAAATTTGCCTATTTTGGCAAAAATTTGTGTGTTCAAAAAATCCGGGGGGGAGCAAAAATCCCGGGAGGGGCGATTTCGGAGGGTAAGGTCAATTTCGCTAAATTTCAAGGTCAATATGCGCTAAAATCATGGCTACATTACGGCGAGCTTACTTTGGTGTGTTTGCTCTAACCATGGCTTGTTTGTATTTTTTACTGTGCATATGCGGACTTGAATTTGAAAATGTATGTAGTCACATTTTGCTCGCCACAAAATGGCTCGGAAAATTTTCCAAAAAGCTCTAAATTCTAGGTTTTAGGTCTAAGTTTTAGCTGGGGGCTCCCGCCCCGACCCCCGTTTCTCCTATTTTTCATCATGGCTCCGTAAAACTATATAAAACCGTAAACCGTATATAACTACAGCGTCTTTGGATTTAATAGTTCTTATTTAAGGATTTAATAGTAATGGCTGGCTTTGACGACCCTGGTGTTTTTGTTGGTGCGCAGCTCCCTTCTGCTGACGATTCTGAAGTTCCTAATTTTACAGCTGTGAAGCAACTCTTTCGAAAGTTTCTTCGGGAATTCAGTGCTGGCGGTTTCAATCATGTTTACAGGTGGTAGAATGTATATGGTTTAAACAGTTTTTGTTGTTAGTTCAATTTCTCTATATATACCTATACTTTGTAAGTGCTTTTGAGGTGCATTTTTAACTGATCGCTATCAATTCCTCTACATGTGCTTCTCAGATTTCTCAGTTTGCAAAGCTATGTACAAATCAGTATCATTAATTAGTATAATATATATATTATATTTATAACGTGTTTAAATATTTTGTAGAGATGAACTTCGTCGGAAGTATCTGCTTGGCGAATACAGCCTCGATATTAGAATTGAGGATCTTAAAGCATTTCAAAAGGGGGAGTTGGAAGATCATTTGAGAAGACAGCCTACGCTTTACCTACCGCTGGTTAGTATATATATATATATATATTAGGGATCGACCGGAATTCCGGTTCCGGTACTTTTTGGTTCCGGTTCCGGTTCCGGTTTTTGAAAACGTACCGGAACCGGAACCAATTTTAGCCTATTATCAAAAGCAAAATTTTATTAAAATTTTCAAAAATTTTATCAAACTTCTTTAAAACTTTTTGAAAAACTGCGATTCTCTTATAACCAGAATATGATTTATTCAATATATATATATATATATATATATATATCTTTCCAGTGCTCTTTTGCATATGTACAACGAGCTTAACAAAAAGCATCCAAAATTTTAACAAAATAAATAATTACCCCACCCTGCTCACAGAAAAGTTGCAGAGACCCATTTTTTGCTTGGTGATAGCCGCACATCTCAACATTACAGCCTGTCAGTTTGAGCCCCTAGGCCTTCTACATGCGTTCAGAGCAGCCCTTTACGTGAGCGTACTCAAAGTGAGGTCAACAACGTTCTTGACCGAAGTTCGAATTTCGGCTGCTATTTACTAAGGGAGAACTCTTGGCAACCCATATTGTGCCTATGACATGTCCTAACTGTGCGCTATCGAGACATGTAGAAATTCCCAGTCGGACCTCTGAGCCGTCCTGGGGTGGGTGATGTTTTGTTAAAATTTTAACAAATAAAAAATCATTCATTTTGTTGCTGAAGTCAGAACAGCAGCTAGAGCAAACTTAACGCTAGATTCAAGCTCAGCGACCTCGAAAACCCTTATAGCCGTTGTTTTGAGGTTGCCTGATGCTTCTGGGAGTCCAAGTTGGTAACAGCCGGGTCTGAACCGTCCGACGGTAAAGACGTTTGCAGAATTGAGTATTAGACTGTAGTTACCTAAAACTAATGCCAGATTTGAATTCTGAGCACTAGCAAACTCCCTAGGACATGTTTGTAGCTGCTTCGGACAGTCCAGTTGGTACCTGGAGAGTCCGAAAGAGTCCGGCAGGGATCACGTGACCGTGGTTCATATCCCACCAAAATATACGTATAGTCCTAAGTTTATCTGCCAAAATGCTTGGAAATATATTACAATCACTCACAAACACGAAAAAACGTTTTAGCCTTTAAAACGACGTTTTAGAGCCATCAGACTTCATCCTGCAAGCTGCCGGTGTCCTCGGTGGCCTTTAAAACTTTGGCGGGGTCAGTTGCCATAGTTGAAAAACTAGGTTATCGGTTTTGGGTTCTAAATACGTTGTTTCGTGCGCTGCGCTCTATCCAAAACTGATGAGAAAACATTGCTAGCTGCTCTTGGGCCTTGCTGGATTCTTAGTAGTGAGAGCGGCGGTCCAGCTGGAGATTGTTTTAATTTAGTGAGCTTTCTCCAATCCCCCTGGCCCATATCAAATTGTTACTGACATCTCGTTCCGAGTATTAACTGTGAAGTGGCTGACCGGCAGGGCATGATGTTAGATGAGAGCATTAGGTAGTTGTGTTAGCGTCATGAGCCTTGTGCTGGGGACCGTATTGCCTCGGTGGGTGTCTACCGGGGAAAAGTGCAATGGCACTACTTGGATTCTTGGTGAGTCCGGTGCTGCAATGACGGTCATGGCCCTCCGGGAAGAAGGACTGCCTGGAATAAGTTCTCCGAAGGTGGCATCGGGAGTTGGATTACATGGTGTAATATCTGAGGTTCTTCCTTCCAGTGTAAGCTGGCCCGAGTTACAGTATATAATAGTGCCCTCTGGGTGGATCCGATCCAGCACTGAGTTTTTTGTTAACGGGTGATTTTTTGTTCAACTTTTAGCTATAAAATCACATATATATACACTTTCGTGTACTGCAGCTTTCTGGTATTTCGTAGAGCAACGAAACTGGGGCGGTTTAAAGGTTAGCCCAAGATCTATCCGTAGGTCCTCAAAGTAATCGATTTGGTTTAGTCTTGCGAAAGTTCTAGCCAAAAAAACTAAATTTTGACCTTTTTTGTTAAGCTTGCTATAAATTAGTGATGGGCACCGGATATTTTTCCATATCCGGATGTCCGCCTATTTTCCGTTAACAGATTCCGGATATCCGGTTATCTGCCTATTCCAAACTTAACTTCAAGAAAATTTTTCGATTTTGCAGTTAAATTTTCAATTTTTCTGTCAATGTTTCGGCAGGCTGTGAATGTCTATCGTGCAACCAAGCCCCGACCTTGGTTTCAAACATATTTTCAGAGAAAATTTTTGAAAAATATTTTAAAATTTCCTAATTTTTCATTACCTTGTCTGAAATGTACACGGATATCCGGATATTTTTTCAAATCGGATATTATCCGGATATAAAAATTATCCGACTATCCGGATATCCAGTGCCCATCACTACTATAAATGTTCATACAGTAAATCAGTGATGGGGCACGGTTTCTTTGGAAATTTTGGTTTGGCAAAAGATTTTCGAATTTAAACCGGCTAATGCCCCGAAGCCAGGTAATTTATGTATATTTTTCAGATAACTTTCGTCGTTAAGCTTCAAAGTCATTGGTCCATTGGCTGCTAGGTTTAGGCATCATGGGCTTCGTGATCATGAGTTAGGACCTCTCATGTACGCAATGCTCGTGTATCGAAGCAGGTTATTTGAACCTGATCAGCTTAGCTAAAACTTGTGTAGGAACTCTGTTATAGACCATACTGTTGTTGAGAGTAGCTCTGTTACTTACTGTCTATTTTGAATCATAATCTACTAGTGAAAGTGAATTTCGTACATCTTTTATCAGCTACAATCTCTAATTTTCTGTACACGTATTAATTGTTTGTTTGTTTGGGTATTTCAGTTTGAAGAAGCTGCCAGAGAAGTTGCGGACGAAATTACGCGTCCACGTGCGGATGGCGAAGAAGAAGTCCAGGACATTCAGCTGATGCTGCGATCTGATGAATTACCAGAGGGATTGCGACAGCTTAGTGTACTGGTTTTATTAAAATAATCTGAAACTAATTATTAAAATTAAAAATGTTGTAAAATTATATACTTCAGCCTCTGCTAGGTTGCGCTTGTGCATTTCTAACATTATGCCTACTTCCTGACATGGCATAGTCTTTAGCATTAAGCTTTTGTTTTTAATGATTGTATATAATGAAAGATCCTTTAATTAATTTGTATTTACTTCAATTTCTACTATAATTGGTCCAAACTATTTTTATTTAGAGCACTCAAGTGTCTCAGTTAATCAAGATACCGGGCATAATCATCTCAGCTTCCCAGGTTCGTAGTAAGGCTACAAAAATAGCTATTCAGTGCCGCGCCTGCCGACATACGGATGCCAACATTCGAATAAAACCTGGTTTGGAGGGTTATGTTCTGCCCAGACGTTGTGCCTCGTACGTTACCTTTTATACTGTCTTAGTAAGCAGGGACGTGTGGCACGCATCTACGTACGTTGTATGATGCTTGTAGGTGATGGCTAGAAATTCATCCGGTCAGAAGGTCTTTCCATTATTATAATTTCCTCTGCTTTTGGTTTTTAGAAATTATTCTTACTTCGCAGAAAAACCTTACTTATAATGAGGGCTGGGGAGTCTCTGTCTCGCCCACCCAAGAGCTAGTGTTGTTTCAGTAGCCCATTTTAGTTTCAGTTTCAGTCGACAACCTAAGTTAATTTCAGTTTCAGTCGTTATCCCAAAATAATTTCAGTTTTAGTTTCAGTTTCAGTCGGTGATGCCAGGCAGTTTCAGTTTCAGTCCAGGTTTTAGAATAGTTTCAGTTTTAGACCGACTTTTTCAGTTGAAGTCATCGCTCAAAAAGATAAATTTCAATTTCCGCATGTTTGGAAATTAAAACTGTTGAAGCTGCAGTTTTATTTTATATCTCAGCTTCTATGTCAGTTCTGAGTAAAACAGTTTTATCTAATATATTGTACTTGCAATCCCTTAGCTAAACAATCATTTTCTTTGTGAAGACAAAATTCAGATTCGTTGTGAAATAAGTTTTAATAGTTGCTTGTTGCATTGACTTTCTCATCAACTAAGTACCTTAAACCAGCTTGGTTATTTGCATAAGTAAAGCATCTCTCCAAAATGTAAAGCTGTTGAGCCATAAAGCATCATTGCTGCGATTCGATGTTAGCCTCCGGGGCCACAGACCGAAGAGGTACCACATCAACAACTAGTGCCTTAAAACCATATAAATTATTTACGCATTAATAACTTCCTAGTTTTACTTTATCTATTATGCTGACAGTAAATGATCTAAAAGTAATACTGCTATATTAATACGAGAGGCTGAAACGTTCCTTCAATTCTTTCGCAAGGAAAACTATTATATATGGGAAATCTGCAATAACATAAGCAGCGACTGAAAGGGTCTTGCACGCAGAGACTGAAATGGAGTTTCAGTTCCAGCATGAACTGAAACCAGTTTTAACTCCAGCTACAAGGAAACACTGCAGATTTTACCCTGGGACTGAAACTGTTTCGGACTTTTCTAGTTTCAGTTTTAGTCGGATACCAAAAATAATTTCAGTTTCAGTCGGCTAGTCCAAATGGTTTCCGTTTCAGTTTTAGTCCGTTTTGTAAAATAGTTTCAGTTTCAGTTTTAGCGACTGAAACATCACTTCACTACCAAGAGCCTCGATCTCGGATGGAGACAAAGAAAAGAAAGAAAGATTTCACTCCGAAGAATTTCAACAAGGACGGTTACATCGATTTACTCAAAACGATGAAATTAATCATTCATATAAGTCGCACAAGACAAAAACACACTTAGGACCGTTTCAAACATAGACATCACATGCAACATACTTTGTCCTCCTCTATCTACCATTTATAAACTAAAAGATGTCGCAAAAGTAAGTGCCTGCTATTAAATAAAAGCTCTTTAAAAGTTTTTATATCTTTTGCTAAGACTATATTTTCGGACAGAGAATTCCATGAGTTTACTACTCTGTTAGCGAAAAAATATTTACGAATATCTAAAGAAAATTTTGGTTTCTCCAATCTAAACAGATGACCCCATGTATTACGTACATTAGCTGATTAGACAAAAATTTTAAAGAATTAAATTTCAACAAACCTTCAATTCCATTATCTAAATTTACTAATGAGGGACGGAAACTATATATATTGTGTTAAGTCCCTACCCTAATACTGAGCCTACGCCTCAAAAACTGTGTGAAACTAAGATTAAGCCCAAGTTTTTTTAGTCTCGGTCTCGCTGGATTCGGCCTACCCTGGCTTTGGCTATAATAATTAAACACGTTAGTTTCTGTGAAAATACCGCAGCTGTCTGATTTGCCGTTCAGTTTCTATTATATCTTCAGCTTGGCGACCCTTTGATGAAGTAATTAGGTACCAGACATGTGTTTATGGAATAAGCTCTTGTTCACTAGGATGCTTGTGATTTACTTTCAGGCATATTAAGGAACGGTTTCGGGGCCTCTCTGGGACCCTATTAATGAAATGAAAGTGAGAGTGAAAATTCTGCTTTGCCAATGTTTATATAAGTTTCGAAAAATTGCGAAAATTCCTTAACATTTCAGTAATCTGAGACTTATTTTAAAAATTTAAGGGGTGATTAAAAATGTTCAATGTTACTTTGAGTTGTGAGGGAGCTGAAATTTCTTCTCTTGGCGGATGCGAGGACTTCTTGAGGACGGTCACCGGACCAGCCTGCCTTGACCTTAAGGGTGACCAACGTCCAGTCAACATAAACCAGCTGCAAGTTTCTAGCTATGTACTTTGGATCTCCACTGCTTTCTGCCTAGTCTGTTCGATTTTATTTAGGAATCAAGAACATCACGCTCAGAAGTGTCCTGTCGATCCCTACTTTATCATTCCGGATAAATGCCACTGCGTGGATTTTCAAGTTCTCAAGTTGCAGGAAAATCCAGAAGCGGTACCGCAGGGCGAGCTGCCCAGACATTTGACTCTGTATTGTGACAGGTAATTATTCTGTGTCACTTCACTTGTCTGAAGTACTCTGCTTCGGAAACATGTAGTTTTTAGAAACTAGTGTAAAATGAAGGAACATTTCTGTCTGAATTCTGTTAGAGTGAAGTTTTAATAACAAACATGACATTTATATTGTTATAGCGATCTTATGCGGTTTTGAATTTACAATGATTGTTTGTCTGTACAGGTATCTTACTGATAAAGTCGCGCCTGGAAACAGAGTGTCGGTGCTGGGAATTTATTCCATTCGTAAAGCGTCTGTGGCAAAGGTCAGTTTGGGTTCTTGTCATGTTTTGCGTATAGTAGTCTTCGTTACACTAGCTTTTTCTACTGTGGTCCTAAATTTTGGGTCTTCGCCCCTCATCTCGGTCCCCCAGGCGCAAACGGAGGCGGGGCCCACCCAGGGGCTTAGGCAGGGGAGGGCCAGAGGGGGAGTTCCCCTCCCCGAAACCAATTTGCCCCCCGGAAGATTTGCCTTGTCGGGGGAATTATGTAAAATTTTCGCGCCGTAGGCACGAATTTTATTAATTAACTCAGGAAAACTTATTTGCACGTCAAAATACACTGCTAAATCTTCTCGAATTTTTACAAAATTTGTTTTGAAAAAATGGTTTAACCCCTGTCATATTCTAAAAAGGTCTGGCTTTTAGCTGGGGGCTCTGAGAATTTCAGCATGTTCAGTTGGCACGTATGTAAGTGATGCGGAAAAACCCTGAAACGAGCGAATAACGATTATGAAAAATCAGGGTAGGGTATATATTAAAATTTTTTGGATGTGTCCCCCGAAATTTTTTGATGGCTACTCCACTGGACCCACCACCCCGTCGCGATTCGGCGGTAGGTAAAATTACGAGAAAATTAGAGAAAAGGGCAAAAAGTTCGTGCCGTCGGCGCGAATTTTCTCCTTCTTCACAGCATATTCATAGGGGTCGCGGTGGCGACCCCTATAATATGAGTGAAAATGGTCGAATGACCGTGTAAAACAAGGCTGCGCAGAAGCTGCGCAGATTCCTGCGCAGATCCTGCGCAGATTATGTGCGCAAAAAATTGTACGTGTCGAGTTTAGTATAT
>JASAND010007226.1:0-14939 GCA_030248195.1 Trissonchulus latispiculum | reverse complement strand
TTTGTTAGGTCCTTCTTGTGCACTGGATGAAGTTGTTGTAGGCGAGTTAAAATTTTTGAAGTTGAACTATTTAAAAACTTAAAACATACAGCCAGTTCACACTCACTTGAATAAATCTAGTTAAACGTTTTAACTTTACTCTTTTATTTATTTGGAGCCTTTTTGTGCAGTACAGTGAGTTAAGCAGAGGCGTTTTTGACTCCTCTGCAGCTGTGACCTGGTCTGGTAGTAGTAATTCCTGTATAATAGTTGCCATATTGTCGAAAAAAGTCCCCGAGATAAATTGTCTGGCAACTTGAACAGTTTAGTTCTGGATATAACGTTATGTCGTAAGCTGCACACCAAGCTGGAAAACGAGACTTTCTTCTTTTCTGATAAGTTTGAATCATTTCATTGATGAGTGATTTTTTTTGCAACAAAGATGCAGCAGTGATTCAGAATTTAGATTTTGAATTTTTCAGGCCTTGGATATATTGTAGAAAAGGTTCTAAATCACTAATAATTTGACCAGTTTGCTGCAAACAACGTTTGTTCCAACGATGTGCTGCTTTAAACTATAATATTGCAGGGTACTCATTTCGAAAAGCGGTGTTTACTGGCTTTTCAGAAAGGGTAGAGTAGAGTAGAGTTAAAAATGACAGTTTTAACTTGTTTCAACTCCACCAAGCTTGAGTGTCACTCTTAACTCTTTCGTTAAAAGGATCGAGTTAGTTTAACCTCTGCTCTTACTCTTTCTTGAAAAGGCCACTTTAGGTGCATTTGCTGGATAGGTTTCACTGTTTTAAGTTTCGTGCATTTGTGATTTTTCTTTACTAAAGTAATTTCTTCGGTTTTGTTTTTTATTAACATATTTTTATTTATTATTTTTTAGGAGCCGATGAGGAGCCTGATGAAGAAGAAGATTACGCGGTCAGCAGTAGACCCATCAAATTGGGAGATGACATTGTGAAGTGTGAGTATTTTGAGATTTTTTTTACGGAAATGTGGACAAAATGTTTCGAATCGGCAGTCCCCAATAAAGGAGGTCGTGTCTGTTCCGGAGACAGGCAAAATTTTTGAAGTTTTCCGATATACTTTTGGTTCAAAAGATGTTCAAATTTTTCAGTTGGTCGTATTGGACATTTTTTTATCTCCTCTTTTTAGTTAGTTTTTAGGTATTTTTATTAATTTTATTTCTTTTGGTTATAAAAATTGTTTCATGACGCACTTTTCTAGATACTGCATTTTGGTGTAAGGAATAAGCTTTTTTAGAATGATTTTTTGAAAAGTTCTATAAATCGTAAATTTTAACTTGTTGAAAGCTTTATTTGTAGACTACAGGGCAGGCGCTGTTCTTTATTCTGTGCAATTTTAATTTCTGTGTTATATTTCTCGATTTCGCGTGCCAGCTCGCGTTTACTTCATTTTCTTGTTGTAAAATTAATATAACTGTACCATCAGAGTCTTTACTGTAAATTTATGAATTTATTAGATTGAACCTGTGAAACTGATTTATAGTTTGCTGTTTGTTTCTCCCCCTTTTCTCCTTTAAACTGTCCCTTTAGAAAGAAAATAGAATATCTTAAAGTTTGCGCCATTTCTACACCCCCTAACTAACAAACCCTAAATTTGAAACTGTTCACACCAAGTACGGACTAGCCTATGGTCAGTCTTAGTTTACACTTCTTACTTTCACCCATCCTTGAGTTAGACCCAGAAGTTGAACTGTACATTTTCGACGGTTTCTCAGTGTAACATTTTGTCCAATCAACACTAGTATGTCTATTTATAGAGAGAGGTCATTTTGTAGGGGTTTGAAATAATTTTCAAACTTTCTGTCTAGAATATACTAACGTTTATGTATGAATTTTCCCTACCCGTAACATTGAGGGTATTCGTCGGTTAAAAAACTAATTTTTGTATCACTAGACTTCTCTTCTGTAATTATTTCGCTAGATTTGGCCTGGTAAATATGAATATAATATATAATTTAAACGCAATGACCTTATCAAAGCTTTGACTTTGATATAAAAATTATAGCATTTTTAATTCCTGCATGGAAACTTCAGTGGCCATGAAATTAAAAACGGGATATAATGGAAATTTTAAGTGCGGATTAGTTGCTTTTTGCTAGACAATTTAGGTTTCCTTTGAAATTTCAGTTCGAAATTGGTAGACTCACTAAAGTCTAAATACTTGGAAAACTCTATACAAAAGCACATTTTTGTATATACCTTGGTTATAACTTTAAGGTTGATGTTAAGTTTCTGTTTTTTGGCCAGTTTATTATCCTGATTTTCGTCATTTTTTCGCTTTTTTATCGATTTTATTAGATTTTTCCAATGGATTGCACCATTGTTTTGTCGCCTTTTCGATCTGCTTATGAATCGACTACACGACCCATTAGCATAACCACATTCTATCGAATTGGTGAGCACTCCTTATCTGTCTAGATTTAATTGTGTCTTAATTAACAATTGTTGCTTAGAGTTTAGTGTTGAGTTAGGTTTAGTTCGTTCCACTAGACTATCTCTAAAAAGTCGTCGATTTTATTAGATTACTTACTTTACGTGTCGAAACACTTCTTCTATGACGTTTTTGCCATGCTTTGTAGCCTTGAGCAATCTGAATTTTTATCAAAATGGTTGCCTTTATTAAGTGCAGTTGGGATAAGCCGATAAGCATGAATCCAAATGACTTTTGCCAGAAATTGTAAATTTCCTGGCTAAGCGAAAACTTTCTCAGCAAATCATAGGCTTAAGATTATCTCTTGCGCATTCCATCCAGCTCTAGCTTATGATTTTTTGTCCAATAAATTTACAATGTTGTATGGGAGCTTACTGCAGCAGGCAGTATATAAATTCAAAAATTTTAAAAATTTAAATTTTAAGTTGTAAGAGGAGAACCAAGTGGATCAAAAATGGTTTTACTGATTCTGCTGAAACTTCTATAGACGGGTTTTCTGGGGTGCCTAGCAGGAATCAGAAACACTTTTTTCGATTCGTTGTTTTGATAGCTCAACATAAGCAAGCTTACATATTATATAAACTGTACCTTTAGCGCTCGCCAAGCTAGCAATATATCTGAAAACGCGTATTATGCAAATTTTCAGCAAAATCGAGGAGAAAATTCTTTATCCTTTAGGCCCTCCTTATCAACTTAAATTTTTCAAATTTTAAATGTTTTCAATTCATAAGCCTCCTTTCCTCAATAAAAAATTTTAAAGTTATGTATTGATCCCAAAGCCAAAAGTTAAGGCTGGGGGGATTAGCTCAAGCGATCTGGCTTAAGTTTAAGTGTGTGCATAGTTTTAAGCCTGGGTTCTGGTTTAGGCTTAGGATTGGGCTAGGGGTTATATAAAAGTAATACCTACTTGGGTCAAGGCATAGGCTGAGATCCCGCAGATTTATGATGTATGAATTTAATAGCTTTAAATGAATTTAGGTAATTTAAATGTTAACTGTCCATTGTTAGATAACACTGTGGTAATTCGTCATGCAATATATTATGGTATTCATAATTTACGTTCCCTGACATTGAAACATATGTATGTAGATTTTCGAAATAGGCTAATATCAAAGGTGTCTCCCTTACTATACATCTTTTTTCCGTTATCTAGTAAAACAGACTTTGCGGAAATCACCGTCTAGCTTGATTTATAGTGTCATAATTTGATGTAAAGATAAAAGCGAAATGAGAGAATAAAAAATTTTAGATTATAAATTTTACACTGGCACGACCAGTTTGGGGATCCTTCCCCCCCCCCCCCCTGAAAATGACTGAGGACCACTTGTTTCCCCTTTTTGTGTAATCACCAGGTGTAGTCTACTCTCCCTTATAATTATTTTAATGCCGGGTGTCTATTGCTCCTCCTCCTTAGTGTTGTTATTATTTTGGGAAATTAATGCAGGCGTTTATTTGTAAGGCTTTTGGAGCAGATGACAAGTAGTGGGCTTTTAGACAGGGCATTGCATTAGATGTTCACACAATGAACATAGGTGTTCCGATTCATTTAACTTTAAGTTATATAAAGGGCAAATTCAGAACTTAGTTTTTTGTAATTTTCGGCAGTTTTGCCAACTTGTGTAGCAGGCATGTTTTTGTTTCCTTTCCAAACATATTTAGATGAAAGTTCGATGTTCGATCGATTTGGTAAAATCGAAGCCCAGTTTTCATGAAATTTTAGTGACAGGTTTCATGGAAAATCTAACTATCAGAATATGAATTTTGATTTTCTGCTTTGATCAGTTAAAGTGTCAGCTAATCAAGAGCAATGTGTATAAAAAGTGTTGGGCTCGTCCGAGATTCGAACCCGGGACCTCTCGCACCCAAAGCGAGAATCATACCCCTAGACCAACGAGCCATGAATGAAGTAATTGCTGTAGTCTTCATGAAATCAATGTGCTGTGCTGACTCAGCGGGGAGATCTGGTTTTCCATATTACATCGTATGGGAGAATTATTTTTGTCCTACTTGTTGGATTTTTTGAGCGTGCGTAGAGCAGAACTGTTCAGAAAATGCATGAAAATGTAACAAAAGATCGCCTTCGCTTAGAGTCTTCAAAACTGTTATAAAAACTAAAATTTATAATGTTTGTTCATATCTTATTTTATTATTAGTAATCTCAATTCAGTCATCAGTGAATTGCGGGCGCACCTCCAGGGTTTTTGTCGCCGATCCCTAAGGCCATTTGGTCTCACCGATTGAAATTTTTTAGACATCACCCAAAAAGATACTGGCCACCAAAATTTTTAATTCTTAAACTTTTATTTAACTAACAAATGCTTATATACGTATCCTGCCGAAGGCGGGAATTTTTTGCAAAAAAACACTAGTTTTACTTAAAAGTAGATAAAATTTGTAAAACCGGTTTGTCCTAAACTTTAAGGCCATTGACTGCTGAATTTAGGCCGTCACCGTCACCGTAGCTGTGGCCTAAAAAACCAAGGATCTCTAAGGGGTTCTCTAACTTGAACAAGGGTCTATCCCTAAAGATGTGTTCAAGGGTTTTACCCACGAATCCATACTTTTCTGTGAATTTTTAGAATTAGTTCTGCAACGTTGAGCCAGAAATTACCTGGAGTTGCAGAATACCTAAAACGGGATGTTTATCAATTTTGTTGATTATTAATTGTAATGTTTTCAATTTTTAATTTTTTATTTTAGCCGGAATGAAAACTACAGACGATTTGGTTCAACTGCCCAAACTGACCAGCACAAAGTCTATGTGGGAAACGTCCGCTGAACAGGCAGCTAAAACAGAGAAAAAGACCGAAGTTGAATCTGATATGATTAAGTCTGGAAAAGTGAAATCCAGAATGAACAAGTTAGTTTGCGACTTTTCATACTAACTTTTTCATTTTCATTTTCATACGGCAAATACTCAGAAAAGAAATAAGTTATAACACACAGATGTCGGAATCCTGACTTGGAATAACTTTAGACTTCAGTTAATTTCACTTCGAATCTTCTGTGGCTCAGTTGATAGAGCGTCTGCGTGCAAAGCAGAAGGTCGCAGGTTCAAGTCCCACCAGGATCCGAAATTTTCCTCCAGAAATTTTTCTATTTTGCCCGAATGCATTTTCACAGAAAGAAGGACAGTGGTTTGGGGAAAGGGTTCCGACCTCGCTTTGAGAGAAGCTGCTATTCCCCCTGGGTTTACTTTAGTGGGGGTGGGAAGGGAGGGCGCCCCCCCCACGTTTGGGCTCCCCCTACTCGACCCCTCCCCTCCACTTGGCTCCACCCCCACTATTTTGGACTTCCCACCACTCACTATAAGCAGGTCCCAGAAAATGCCATATTTTAAGGATTTTTTGGTCAAAAATCGTCTATTTTGGTTCTAAATCTTAATTTTTAAGCAGTTTTTAGCTTAGTTATAGCAGTACATGTAGAGCACAGGCTATTTTAAATTTCAATTTGAGTGATGAATTTTTTGATTTGTCAATTATACGTATATATATAGTGACTGAAAATAAAATCTTGGTTTTTATTTTGTTAATTTATTTTTTAAGGTTTACTGGTGCCGAAAATGGAAAACTGAGCGATGAAGAGGCAGCTCCGGAAGAAGACGAAGACGAAAGAGATCCAAACATTTTGAGAGAGGACAAGAAAAAGAAGCAAAAAGAAGAGGTTGATATATTTAATTAAAAACTTGTTTAAATAAAGCATTTAATTTAAAATTAATTTAAATTATTGGATCTAAGTGAGACTAATTTTTGTTTATAATTATCAGCAGACGTTCACATGGAGGGGTTTTATAAGGGGGCAGGTTAATAAGCAGTCCAACGGAGTGCCGGCAGATTTTTTTAAATAATTTAAAATTTTTGAATTGGATTTTTACCGGTAAATTTTTTCTGCATTTTTTCAGATTAATTTTGCCGTTGGCTCAGTGAAATCCAAATGGGAAACGGGAGAGGTTGAGAAGGCAGAGCTGGAAACTCACGACTGGGCTACGGAATTGGATGAGATTAAAAAGTCCGGCGTCCCTGTCAAGTATGGAGTTTTAGGATATAACGTAGTTTAGTTCAAGTTAAAGAAGTTATTTCTTATTACACAATGTCAGGTCAAGAGTTAGCAAAAAGCGCTGACACATTTCTAATTTCCCGCCTTCCCCTTCATCATCAAGTGTCCGAGAGTTAACGACTGCTTCTGACGTCCTTTTCAAGAAAGGGTAGAGTAGAGTTAAAATTTACTGGGTCCTTTTCATAACAGAGTTAGAACAGGGAATTCCAAGCTTGAGTGGAGTTAAAACGATTTAAAAAAGTTAATTTTAACTCCACTCTTCTACTCTGCTCTATTCTACCCTTTCTTGAAAAGACCCTGAGGGAAGCTGCCGAGGCGAGGTGCCTTGATCTCACATAGGCAGTGATGGACAAATCTCCAGCCTTGGTAAACGCCTCGGATAATAATTGTGAAGACAATTATTCTAGCTGTCGCCAACCACAACACAGACAAAAGGTCAATGAAATTTGTACTGAGCTTCTATTTTATGTTTTCTCCATTTCAGAGACCGTTTCAAGGAAGGTGCTTCTGATTCTGTTGTCAAAAAGACCATTCTCGATGACGAAGAAATTGATTTCAAAAGTAAATGAAACTAAAGTAATGCAAAGCTGAATTTAATGAAAAATTTGAAAATGATTGTATTTTCGTAAGTTTTCATTTTCAAAATATTAGAATTAATAGAATTAATCACTGCATTTCCGGATAAGGATTTTTCGACTTCAGAACTTTTTCAGTTCCTGTAATTGGAATTCTGTAAAACAATTTCTGATTAACATTCTATTTCTTTTTCAGCTACTGGAACTGCGAGAGAACGATTCCAGAAAGGTGAAGCCTTCCAAGAAGGCCCCGTTGAACGGACCACCAAAGATGAAATTCAATTTAGAGGTAAAAATTTGATTAATCTCGAGGCTATTTTAAAATATGAATTAAAATAAAAAAGCTTAAAAGTGAAAACAAACACTTATTTTTTCTCGGCTACGAATATGAAATTCGTTAATTTATACTATCGTCGATGTCACTAGAAAAGATTTGGGCGGTGACCGAAATTTTGTGTTGGCAGAATTTCTCGTAGTAGAAAATTTTTGCTCAAATTTAGATTAATTTTAAATTTTCGTTTCAACAAAAAGTTCCTCTACGCATTTGTTTGTTTATTTATTTTAGAGCTTGGATCAGTAAAGGATCGATTTGAGAAGGGCGAGGTTGAAACTCGATCCATTGACAAACAGGAAGTTATCGATATCAAATGCACTGAGCTGGGAAGCATTAAGGATGCTTTTGAGAAGGTGAGTTCTTTGAAATAATAATGAAAGCCAATTATATTAATAATGAAAATTGATAAGATTTTAATAATGAAAGCACAGTTTAAGAATATGTTAGTAAATTGTAAGTTGAAAACATTGAGGAACTTGCAAAAATAGATAAACATTGGGTCGGGTCCTTTGAAGAGCCAAAAGGAAAATTTCGGTGGGGGTTGAATTTTGCAAGCAAACTGAAACCTCGCTCTAGAAGGATCTTTTCAACGTGTCAACCGAACCATGTGGTTTTCAGTGGCGATTCATTCTTGCACTGTAAACTCACAACTTCGAAAACAATTTAGGATACCTTTGCACGGATGCTAGTACTCGTACAGTACCTTACGTATGGTATAGGCTACAGGTTCAAATTTTAACAGGAAGCAGGCATAGGAAAGATTGATAAGCCTTATATGGGAGTTCAGCTGATGGCCCTGTGGTGTAGTCGGTTAGCATGTCTGACTCCGGAGCAGACGGCCCGTGGTTCGAACCCCGGTCGGACCAATTCTTTGCTTTCGTTCCTGAATAAAAAGCTGAACCTCCCTCTTCCTTTCCCTCTCCTAGGTTCTGGTTTCATGGGTACAAGGATGCCTGCCGTCTCCCGCATGGACTTCAGTTCCTGAGTTTCTTCTTGTTCCACCAGTCCTGTTAGAAGCGCTACAGAATTTCCGCCTGAGATGAACGTTGAACTATTCTCTTTCGTCTTGTGTCAGCGATGACATAGAATTGGCATCAGTGTGCTAGTTTATACGTAGGGTTGTGCCAGTAAGAAATTTCTCGGGCCGGGCTCGGGCTCGGGCCGAACTGTTTCTTCGGTTCGGGCTCGGTTCGGGCCCGGGCCAGCCCGAGCCCGGCCCGAAGCCCGAGGCCCGAGTCAAGGCCCGAGCGGCCCGAACCGATTCACGGCCCGAGCAGCCCGGGCGGCCCGAATGGCCCGAACCGATTCGCGGCCCGAGCAGCCCGAGCGGCCCGAACCGATTCGCGGCCCGACCAATACGAGCAGCCACAGGGCCCCAATCTCCCAAATCAATTCACGGCCAAACCGGACAGATCTGTGAGAGCATCCCTCTTACCATGGTCATGCCCCAGCCCCCAAGTATATCAGCCCAAAATCAACATGACCAGACGCACGAAACTACACGACCTAAACCGACATAGTTACTCCGATCGTGATACAAAATAACCCTAAGCACCATAATCCTAACTTAAGTAAGCCCTTCAATCAACCAAACTGTTCCATTTAGTCAGGCACTACCCGACCTAAAATTAAACGCAAACAGGCATTTTTACCATATCAGATACAAAACCAAAAAATTTTTGTAATTCCTTAATCCTCTTTGTATATTGGATTTGTCTTCTTTAGACAGACCAACCATTATCACCAAAAATTGAAAGCAAAAGGAACCAACACGCACACACAGTATACACTTGAATTCAGACTAAAACTAGTCCTATCAAGCAATGCCTAGCGTCAATGCACTGTGAGAAAGTATGTCCAGACTCTAGCAGCCTCTCAAAAATCAATAATTCCTGCAATATGCAAGTATTGGATATGAAGGCCCGAACGGCCCGAGCGGCCCGACTCGGTTCGGGCTGGCAGAAGCACTCGGTTCGGGCTCGGTTCGGGCCGCTGAATTTATTTCTCGGGCCGGGCCGGCCCGGGGCCGGCCCGAGCCCGAGCCCGAACCGAGCCCGAGGCCCGATTCACGGCCCGAGCACAACCCTATTTATACGTAACCCATTTGTATATACATTGTGCTATTTTTCTTTTTCTTTTTTCTAGTATGCCGCAGACCATCCAGACGCGGATATGGAACTGCTGGACCAGAAACGGCACCAGATTGAGGACGAGTTTAAGCGATTCAAAAAGGAGCGGAGAAAGTTGCAGGAAAAGGAGAGACGAGAACAGGAACAGGCGGATCAGGAATTCCAAGTTAAGGTAGAGCAGAAAGTCGGTTTATCGACTAAACATGTTTAATATTAGCAGGAGTTATGCCTGTTGTCATACTCTTATGTATTATGTACTCTACGCTTGATATTAGTAATGAATACAGTTTGAGGTACATCATCTACATAATAGCGTAGGCTGGACAAAAGCCAAGAGCTATGTGGTTCATGGGTTTACGCAGCCCCCCCCCACCATTCTACTCACAAATTGGGTGCCCAGTCGACACTAGACTAAATTATATATATACGTATATTGTGCACTGTTGTCTAATTTGTTGTAGGTCGTGCCATATGAAAACCCTGACGATGTGAGACAGTGTGCTGAAATGAGCTCCATCAAACAGCGATTTGAGGAGGGACAAGCCTTCCGTGACGCCGGTATGTTCGTTGTACAGGCTTATAGTAGTCATTCTGAGATACTGAACGCATGTCAAAACGCGTCCATTTGTATTACCTATTTATGATATGAGCACCGGCACCCCATGTCCTGTGGCAGGACGGAGATTATCTCCAGGAGTAAACCTACACCAAACTTTTTCTACCATGGTGGTGGGGTTCTATGTTTGAGAGACGAGCTATTGTTGTAACGTAGCAAATTTGTTTGACAATGACTTTCATGTTTCAGAGGTTTTGAAGAAAGAAAAGGATGACAGCCTGGAGATCAAAGTGGCCGGAAAGGCCCGAGAAAAGTTTAAGAAAATTGACGAAGAATTTCCCCAGAACGTTCCCACCCCCAACGCCCCCAAACAGCAGAGCAAATGGGCCAATGAGGTCAAGTTCCGAGTTTTACTCTGTTAATTATCGTGTTTTCACTATGCATTGTAAGAAATGAAATTGTCACTTCAGCACTTGAGACCCGAAAAATTCGGGCGGACTCGAACCCTCGACTATCAGGTTAACGCTCCGACGCTCTGCCAACTGAGCTACCGAGGCTACAGTCGCACCAAGCTATGTAGAAGGAGTTTCTATCCAAACTGAAGTGACAATGAATTAATAGTGCGTTATATAAACGCGGACAGACATACGATCCAGGGCGAGGTACACTCTGGCGTGCTCAAGCTAACCTGGGTGTGAAAGTAAGATTTTCCACCTTCACAAAATTCCTATAACTTTGCTAACTTCGTCCAGTTATGAAATTGTGTTTAAATGTTTATTTATTCCCCCCCCCTAATTTTTTGTTTGCCGCTTGTCTTCAGGGTAAAAACCAACAGTTTTTGCTTTTTACTATTGTTTTTTGAACTTCTGTAGAATTTTCGGTTAAAACTAATGAATGTGTGCTGCTGACCCTCGCGCTTGCCAGATTCAAAAAGTTAGCTTCACAAATACAATTTTTTTGCAATTTTTTTTCAGCCAAGCCACCCTGCGCCTGAACCGGTTAACAGAAGAATTGAGGACGACGAAGATGATAATGAACCGGATGATTTTGAAGTAAGTAATTAATTTTTAATTGATTAATCATGTCACAAACCAGTATACTATTCGGCCGGTTGATCCAAATCTGGCTAAAATATAATTAGATTAATTTGTAACTAAAATCTAATTAAGGCCACTTTACGTTGTACCAACTGGAAAGTTAGATTTTTTAAGGCTAGTCAGAGGTAAGATTAACGTTTGACTAACTTATGAATAACATCTGATTAAAAACTAACAAAGCACCATGTGACATAAATAAAGCCTGTATTTGATTTGCTGGAGCGTATCTGGGAAAAATTTTTATTGGTTTACACTTTACAGCTAATAGTCATGACTAAAATCTAACTAACTTGGTGCAACGTAGAATCTGACTAAAATATGATTAAGACTAGCTATTAACATTTTTAGTCAGAAGTTCATCATATTTGATGCAACCGGCGGATTATTTGAGTATGAAAAGATAATCGATGAGTTTCGATGCGTTTCATTTTGTCAAATAATTTGGTTTGATTTAGGTTTCTGGTTGAAAATTCTGCTTTTTTCTTTGTTTCAGGTTAGAAATCTCCTGTCCAAGTTCAAAAATCTTGAGTCTGGTCAGGATGAGGACGGTGAAAAGAAACCGAAACCCAAACGTCAGATCACCCCGCCCCCTGAAGGATACACGTAAGATAAACTTTATACCCTACAAAAATGTAGGAACAAATTTGATATTTTTGTGCTATAAAATTAAATAATTAACTAACTAATTATATATTGCACATTATATGTTCGACAGTTCATATATACTCTTTCCGGTTTTGATGGATATATATAGTCAACTTTGAATTAGTTTTGCAGAATTAATTACCGCACGTTAAGCGTAAGCTTTTTCGAGAGAAAATCCCGAAAAGGATTTGGACCGAATTTTTTTGCTTCATCCTGTCGACGTCTACATTTGTTTCCTGTTTCAGCTCCGAGCTGGTCTCACAGGCCCGTGAACGCGATCCCAACGTGATCCAGTCCGGAACCGGAGAGCCCAAAGAGCTGGGCGTGGTCCGAGCCGATGCCAAAACCCTTCGGGAAAAGTTTGAACAGGCCATGCACGAGGATACGGGTGAAACCAATGAGGAGAAACTGAAACGCCTAGAGGAAGAGTTCAGACTGTACAAAGGTACGGTAGTTTGGTTACTGTATTTTTGTACTGAAGTACCTTGTGCTAATCATGTTGTGGATTTAAAGCAAATGTGTTTTTTGCTTTTAAGTCAAAAACTTGCAAAGCTTTTCCTGATTTTCTATATTTCTTGTCATCTTGATTCGTATATATTGTGGTAGTTTTTCTAACTGGACAACTGCTTGCTTCGGTAAACCCTGTGCCACTAACCTAAAGCTTAACAATCTAAAAGTAGATATTATATACAGTCATAATTAATTTAATAGCTAACTTCCGTTGTAAGCTTTAAACCTTTGGCGTAGAGTGCGTATCTCTCAGTGGGATACTTCGCGTCCCGAAAATCCAGGATAAATTAGATCATGTTTAATCATATGGATTAATTTATTAACCATTTAATTAATCTGAGTTAGATTAATCCTTCAATCCCTGGCGGAGTATAGTCGGGGTCATCCAGGCTTGGATTGGTCACTGTCTTAAATCGTCCACTCAAATCTTCTTCCTTTGCCGGACAATAGTGACCCGTCTTTTGACGTCGGCGGCGAACCAGCCTACTCGCGTAGAAGGCTCCGGCGCTAAGCAGAGCCGCTATCAGCACTATCAGTACCACCAAGGCAATGATTATGGACGGCGTGGGTGGTCTACTAGACCAGGGATGCGGTCTCCTTTGATGATAACAGGTGCAGTAGGCTTCAAAGTCGCCGATATAGTTCACGACGCTTATGCTGACATTGGCACAGAGCTGTAGTAGCCTGGGGGAGGAAAATACGGGCTGGTCTTGGGGGATGAGGCAGTAGTCTAGAAAAAGAATTTGTAACATGAAAACCACATTAGAAAATGCAGGCTAAACTGAGTCTGTAATGGAAGCACTGATCACAGTTTTTAAAGATTTCGAAGAAATTTTCGAAATATCTTAAGATTTTAATCTTCAGCAGCCTGTGGGTGATGTTTTGTAGCGACTCCCCTTGGTACCCTCCTTCAATTTAATTTTTTAAGATCTTACCATTTTTGTCACAGATCGATCAGAAATGTGCTAGAATGCACCCATATAAAATTTAAGATCAATCGGTTAAGTTTTGCGAACGTTATGCACAGGTGTGCATGCATATACAGAAGAACCACCGAAAACTCTTGTTATATTTGCTGTTTGAGTCTCCGGAAGAAAATGCAAAAGTTCCTATAATTTCTACAAAAGTTCTTGTAGAGTGCAACGTCTAAACCTGTCCTGAGCATAGTCGAAGGCGCTAACCCTGACAATATGGCTATCTAAAGATTTAGCATAACTAAGCCCAGGCAGGCTTACTAGGTTTCAGCCATCATAGGCACTATTGGCATGCGGGGGGCAGCATGTGCCGGGAAACGACATATGTTACCCTGGGTGTGTCCGAAATATCCGTACGCCAGCTTGGCTTGGGGGTCTTGTTTTCTGTCCTTGACCTTCGTCTCTCCGTCTCTTATCCGCTTGCGGTCTACGGAGAGGCAGCATAAAGGGGCCTCAGATGAGTGCCTAAAATGCTAAGTCACTAGCAAAAAAAAGCCCTTGTTAAAACACCCAACCTGGATAGGCTTAACGCTGAAAGCGTTTGCGTCTTGACCCATTCACCTGTTTGTCTTGGCAGAAGCTGTCAAATTAAACTTAAATTAAAAAATTAATTTTAAGCAAATTCTTTTTATTCCAAGATAGCAGTCAGAATAATAACATTAACTTACTCTGCGTGCAAACACTGGCACAATTGATTGGACACCGGTAGGATTTACATAAGTCTAAACCGACTGAGCAGTTCCAAAAACTGTCGGAAACTGTACAACTTTCAGCCATTACAGCAACTTCAGTCCTTTAAATTGTGGACGATGAAAGAAAACATTAAGGCATAAAATCAACACTATGATACTAAAATTGTGAAGAAATAAAATAAATAAGGCTATATATGGTTCGGTTTGAGAATTATAGAGAGGACTATTTTAGCATCAAAGGAGCTCCGTTTTTCCTAAAATAGGAATTGTAAATAGTATAGGGCGAAAATTGTAGGAAATTGTGTAAACTGACATATTTTGTGACACTTCAGATTGAAAGTTTTTGAAAAAGGTTGTGAAGAAGCACTCCCCCTACACTTGACTTTATAGTTTTACATTTCTATTAGCCAAAAAGACTTAGTTACCTTGAATATACATAAATAGTTTCGTCTCTGAAATAATGATTAACTTTGAAATAAAATACCATCTAACGAGATAAAAAAGAGAATTGGTTTTGAAAATTTAAATGGAATCGCGTAAACAAAATTAGTGTACATATGCAGACAGCTCATAGTATACTTGAAGCGCGTGTGTTCAACGAAATTTTAAATCAAATCAAATTATGACTAACAAAATATAATACCATGCCAGTTTTATAACCAAGAGCTAATAGTGCCTGTCATAAATCCATGTAGGTAACTACTATGTTGTCTGTTTGAAGTAGATAATGTACGCCTGACCGTGGTAACAGATGGTTGGTATCCCTGTTAGTCTGGAGCGTGCACTGACACAGCTATTTAGTTATTAGAAATCGATTTTAGTAATGAATTTTAGATTTAAAAATGTAAATTTACGCGTGTAAATTTGTAATAAAATGATTAGAAATAACCTCAGTCCTTTATAATACAAAACTGAAAGTTAAATTA
>JASAND010007224.1:0-31345 GCA_030248195.1 Trissonchulus latispiculum | reverse complement strand
TCGGTAAAAGCAAATTCTCAGTTAAGCAAATCCTCGGTAAAGCAGATTCTCGCTTTTGCAATTCTCGTTTAAGCAGATACTTGCGTAAAAAGCAAATTCTCAGTAAAGCAAATTCTCAGTCATCAAAGCAAATTCTCGCTTTTGCAATTCTCGCTTAAGCAATTCTCGGTAAAGCAATTCTCGGTTAAACAATTCTCGGTAATGAATGTAAACCGATTGGGTTTGTGCAGAAACAAGTACTGTTCTGGAGTAGAGTGCTTTTTGTGAGATTGTCAGCATTATGTAAAAATTCCCCGAAAAAGCCGGGCTACCTCCTATTTTATTCTTACAAATTATTAGTAAACTGACAATATCTTTGTCATTTCTGTTATAATTTCGATACAATTAAATGCTCCCATGCATTGCAAACCGTTTTGAAAACTCTACAAAGTGGGCAGCTGTTTTCCGTGTAGTACTTGGTTAACAAACTAAGGCGTTGAAGATTACAAATAGATTTCATTGCATCATCAATCTATCGGGTTTCGCCCAGAGTAATAACTGATTGCTTTACTACTTCTCCACAACTTGGCTTCTCTCTCAAGTTTACAGTTATATGATTAACGCATACTACACGTTAACTCAGCGCTGAGTGTTACACCCATTAACACATTTGGAATATAATGTATTATTTGCAGTGGATAGATTCTAAAATCTTAGTTGATATACAAACTCAATACTAGTTACAACTAGAGATGAGCAGTTCAACCTGCGAGTCCAGTCGGTCCCGGCACAGGCCTACATTTATTGATGAAAGGTCGTGCCCCGAAATTTATCATTGTACCGTGTCGACTCAAAGGTAATGTTGTGGAAGCACTAGACTTGGCTAAAATTCATTCTGGATATTCCGCAGCAAAATCTGACATTTCGTCGTATAATTTAACGTTTCATTAGTGTTCTGTAAATACTGCTGAAATAATATTGGTAGTAAAATTGTGGAAATTTGCTTTGGCTTGTCCAAATTATATTAGCTTGCTGACCGGGCCGAGTAAAGGCAAATTATCCGACTGCTGGGCTGGTCTGGGCACGGGCTCGGATGAAAATACGGCTCGTGCTCATCCGTATTACCCCCAAAACGGGAACTTTCACATCTAATCAGCAGTGTCGTACTAAAAAGAGGTTTTAACTCAGTTAACAGTCATAGCAAAATAACAAGAGCTTCAGTTCCGTTCAGCAATTAAAATACAGCAGCAGACTGTGATCGTAAATAGCTTTACATGCAAAAGCAGTCAGATAGCTGATAAAGCTTTCTGTAATGAAGTGAGCAGGATCCAAGACACGATCTGCTCTAGGCTCTAGGCTTCTAATTACACGGAAGGTCAGCACGTCTGCTCGCAATGAAACAGACTTAAGCACCAGATCTCTGAAAGGTGGTGTTCCAGAATCAGAGATTCTCTGCAGTCAACCTTGATAGGGGTCTTCGTCGGTGAGTTCGTTTGAGGCTCCTGATTTCCAATTGAACAGCAAGCGGGGTCAGCACTTGCTGCCGTGGATGGTACTGGATTTGAATGAGTTCCTCACTGGATCTTCGAGATTGAGATTTCCACAAAAACTTACTTAGGATGAGTCCGTCCTGGATTTCCTGTGATTGGCGGCTGCACGGTAAACGCACCGTGTGTGAAGGCAAACGCGCCTTTATTTGCTTTGAGAATCGACTTGACGGTAAACGCACCGTATGTGAAGGCAAACGCGCCTTTGTTGCTTGTAATAAGACTCGGTAACTAACAACGGATAATTTAATGAAAATACTACAATTACAATTAGTACAATTGGCGTGTTCAACGTAATAATTACTACAATACCAACGGTTCAGATATAATATAATATGATACAGCACAAATTTACTGTACCAGAGCTGCCAGATATTTACCCTTTAGATTATTATTAATATTATTCCGATTTGGAATAATATTATAAACTTTGTTTAAATGGTTGGGACAAGGTCGATACTCTTAACGCCTTTTACACCCTTCTATTCCACTGACTCTTTCTATCTCAGTTTCCTATATGGTGTGTGTTACCCTATATGTTCGTGCTTTGTTACTCTTTATACGTCCCCTTACAATAGGACTGCCAAACTAGTATCACAATAAACTAAATTACTAACTGTTAACCTAAGGTCAGTCTTTGGGTGAGCCCCTGAAAGTCGGTCACCGCTTTCGCTCCGACACTCAGATCAGGGATGCTATGTGGGACAGAATTTGAGGAGATCGAAACAGTTGGGAGTTTGGAAAGTCCTTCCTTACTTATTCCTAATTAATGAAAATTAATACAAAGTACAAACTTCAAAGATGGATGCTTCGTCGGGTACTTCTGCTATCAAGATACTATGGACTCCTGACTGCTACCTAAGCTCAAGCAAGACACAGCGGGGACTCGGCCCCGGAGATGAAAAGATTGAGATGGGTAAGGTTTCACATTTTCCGAATCAAATCAGTGAGTGATTTTCGAAGGTCAAAGTCCACTTTACAGTTTGCCCAATTGATGTCAAGCGCCGGCGGGATTCGTCTCTGATCTCTACCTTAGTTATGCTCTAAGTCTACAAGGTACCTACAGTGATTAGGCTCCGCAAATGTCTGTCTGATAGGTCCAAATCAACTCTGGGATCGCTTCCGGACCCAATAATCAACCAACTACTGATACTGATAATTCAAAGACTTCCACTGACTGATCCAAATCCGACTAGTTCACTGACTCCGATGCCGAACTGGAGACGATCCGCGCACCTGAATCAAATGGGTTAAAACCCATCAGTACAAGTTTACGGTGTGGTGAATCGAACCCAGCAACCATTACTTGTTCTTTTGCTTTCCTGGCCCAAAATGTGCATTTTGGGCCCCATTTGAACTTGCGAAATGATGAAACGACACAACGACACAAATCGTTGGTTATTGCCTCTTTGACAATATTAACCGTTTCTGGTAACTTCTTGTCACCAACTGGGCCTTCTTGGCCATTTTAGGTTACAACTTGTTGAATTTGGTTAGTTAAACTTGATGTAATTCTTTGCGTGGACAACATGATTCGTGATGCTTTCATTTTGGGACCCACATTAGGTCTTAACGAGCTTGCAATTCGACGCAACAATCCCAAAACGTGTGAAAATTCGCTATTCGCGCCCTATTTGAGAATCTTGCTTGTTTCTCCCCTTTTCATGCACAAACCGGGCCGTCTGCCCCGTTTTAGATTAACACGAGGGGATTCTGACAGAAGTTCGCAGGTTGTCTTGAACAGCCAAAAATGACGGGGCAAAATTTGTATCTCTGGCCTGATTCTGGCCCAATTTCGCTGACTTGTCACGGGAAACAGGTTTGTTTCTCGTGTCCCGCTGCCAATCTCAAACATGAACGAACTTGGCGTTTTTAGATGAATTTCTAATGTTGGAAGATTGTCAAATACTTGTTATTTGTTACAGTTAATCTAACTACTACCTATCTAGTTACATACATTAAATTACTGAAGCCTACGTAATGCTAACTAAGAATTAATACTGCTGGCTGTTTGACTTAGAATTCTACGATTAAACAGTTTTCCTGCTTACATTAATTACTTGATCATAAGGTAAAACTAATATGCTGCTTTGTGGGTGAGTTTTTGCATATAGTTAATTTTAACTAGTTTCTGCCAAGAAATGCAAAAACTCACTCACTCACTGTCTCAGCAGCCATTCTACGCAGTCCCTACTTACCGACCTACCGACCTACCGAACTACTTCTACATCTGAATTCCTACCTCTCTAAAGCCCATAGGGGACGTCCCGAACCGCTATTCGATCCGGTCCTGGCAACCCCGGCAGCCAGGCGAGTGGAAGTCGCGCGTACTACCACCCTTTCACTCGGGCATGTTCTAAATTTGTTCAATACTAATATATAAATTTGAGGATTTTTGATGAACGCAAACCCGAGTGAAAGTGGTATCATTTTGTAGGGCTCGAAAAACTGAACATTTTTTGTGCTTACAGCATCAAACGATATTAGACGGTTAATGAGAAATTATTAATTAAGGTTTTATTGAACAGTGCGCAATTTGAACAATTGCGCACGCTTAACACTCCCTGTGTTAACGTTAATTTAGTTGTGTTAATTAACTAATACTTAATTAGTTGGTACAAAAGTTACATCATTTTGTAGAGTTTGACGAGCTGAACATTTTGCTTTTTAAATCAGATTAATCCGTTCAGCTGTTGGCGAGAACATCATGATTAAAGTTTACCTTCACATATGCGTAATTTGCACATACAGTGTATTAGCTCAATTGCACACGTGCTGGGTTGCCAAATTGCTTTCATATATAGGCTGGCTTGAACTCGTTCTAATCATAGCCCGTGAAGCTCACTGGATGAGTACCGGATTTCGAATGGACGGGTCTATTTTTTTTGCTTAGCTTGGATCGCCCTTTTGTGTTTCAAACCGAACATTATAACCGACATGATTCAAACAATTAAAGCTACAAATCCTGAACTAATAACTATTTTAAACAAGATAATAGATACCCTTATTCCTAGCTAAAACTACACAGAATAGCATTTTTCTAGCTAACAATTTAACAACACGACACAACTAAAATTACTTTCCTGAAATACAACTAAATAACTTGCTGGTCCGCTAATCAGACATTTGCTATGAAGTGCTTAATCGTGGTAAATTTCTCGTTGTTTTATGTATTAGTTACAATTCCCGTTCGGTTAGTTCTGGATTTCATAATTGCGGCTCATCAGTCCCCTAATCGCAGGGCAACTTACACGGATGACCGGAAATCCAACAGATCTACAGACCTAATACGGGTCCCCGTGACCCTAGGCTGCAGAATCTGCTTTAAACCGCCGAACGTAGCAATATTCCTACAAAACTTCACACTACATTTACTCCAAAACTGACAATTTCGCGTCAAATATACGTCTAGGTTAAATCCCAAAGTGTTCACGATTAGGGGCCAAATTGCTACTCAATTTGGCCAGTTCCTGCCTAATATCTGAGTATTTACGCGTTCATTCTGGCAGTCCCAAGACCCTTATCTTACAATGGGGGTTTACATGGTATGCCCTCATTCACACTCACAACCACACAATTTTGATTCAGAATTCACACTCTAGAAATGGGGCTAAACTTGGAACCCCATAATCCATGAGGAATTTACCCATGAAGCCAATGCTACGTAAATTTGAGGGTCACATTCACACGATTAATGTCACAATCGCACTAACAATAATGCAAACGACTAAATAACGTAATACGAGTCCTAATTCTTCCCTATCTAAACCTATCTACTCTTTAGTATGCACATTTTGTTATAGTTTAGGGTTAACTGACCTTCGTACTACACTTGAAATTTGTAAACTTTCGTAGTTTTGATAAAAGTTGGGTAATTTGAAACTTTAATAACTGTGGAAAGCTGAACGAGTAATAATTGCTCGGCAATTATTACAACAAGAACAAAACTACACTCACGTTTCCGCTAAGGACAGCTTTCGTACAAGTAGATTAACTGGGGAAGTCGGCCATTCGCCTCAAAACGACTGAATAATTAGTTAAAACAATTCTTGGATTTTAGTGCCTATTAGCTTTAAATAACCGACCTACACACGATTACACTTCACAGTTACAGACAACATGGTTTAGCTTCAATAGCGCCTACGTTTGCAATGACGGCCGGCAATTCCTAATTGCCGGCTGTGGGGAGAATTGTTCTTAATATAGCTCAGACTTAACATGAGGTCGTAACCAAGGGACCTCCTAACTCAGCTCAGGGGTGGGTCCCCACTCAGAATCCCGTCAGTACTAAAAGAAACCCCGAAAAAATGAAAACAAGAAAAAGTAACCGGCCACGAGGGCTTGCTGATTAAAAAGCGGAAAATAAAATTGACTGGCCACGAGGGCTCGCTGATTAAAAGTAAAAATAACTGGCCAAGAGAACTCGCTGATTTTTTGATAGAGAGTTAGCCAAAAAGGGGCTACCATTTTGATTGGGGATTTAAGGCCCGAAGGCCAAAAGACAAAAGTAAAAAATAGGCCAAAAAGGCCTTCTAAAACCTAGAAAAGCTGCGTTCCTTGTGCGTATGGCCGAGCATAATGCGCTCAAATGGCCCTCAATCGTGCGTGTACTGCTCCGTGTTGGCTCAAATCATCTCCTGTGACCTGTGTGGGCCAGAGGAAGTCCTAACTCGAGTCCTATGGAGGGCTAAATGCGTTGGGGATTCTCCGGCCAAAACGCTGGCACATCAGGAGAAAGCATTTCATAGGGGGGATACGCGACCTCTCTCCGTCGGAGCTGGAGCAATACTGATGGAAATTTTGAATTTTCAGTGAGCTGACAGGGGTCTGACAGCTCACTGACCCTACGACTGTTGCCGGCATTTCTTTGAAGAAAGCAGGATTTCCAGACTTTTCTAGAAATCCCCTTTGTGGTTTTTAGACCCGACGCAGGCTGTTTGCACGCCTGGTCCGCCGGGGAGGAGATTAATGGAAGGTCTGGAGTTATGACCCTCCAACTGACCCCTTGTTTGATGGATTTCCCAAGCTGAATTTCGCGAAACTTTCCAGACTTTTTGGTTACCATGTAGAGATAACCGAAGGGGAAGTTTGATACTTAAAAAATTAGAATTAATTTCTCCGAATTGAAAAACGAAATAATACGAAATAAAGGCCTCTCGGGCCCATTATGAAAAAATAAAGATTAACTGCCACTTTGGCCGTATTATTTTGTAAATTTTATTTTTATTATTTTCAGGCGCTCCCTTGTTTCCAAGCCCCTTTCTCTTCCTTTTGGGCGTGACCTTTCGGCCGAGAACAAGGGAGGCCGCTCGTTAATCCTAGCAACAATTGCTCTCCCTCACTGGAACTGGAAGTCTCTACCTAAGGACACAGGAGGGCAATTGTTGCCCAAAACTAGTGAATACAAGGAGCTACGTAATTTTTTAGAAACTGAAACCTAAATATTAACAATCTACGTACAAAACTACCTAAGTCCACTTAGTTTCACCCTATTTTATTAATTTGGGAGAGGGTTACGCCCCCTCCTAACCTATTTTCACACCTAAGGTGTGTTCTAACTACTTCTCTGCAAGGCAAGTCTTTGCTGGATGAGGGCCAACAGAAGCCCAAGAATGAATGAAAGGATGAATGGACGTAACAGCAAGTGTTTGTTACACCTTGTTACAAAGGTTACATAAGGCCAATGTTAGGTAATTAAAATGTAATCACACAAAACTTTTTTGGCCTGTATCTTTCACAATATTGGGAGTTAAAAGACCGGGTTTGGAGTTTTGGAATCAGGAAAAATTGCCTTTCAGATAAGCCTAAGTTGTATTTTTGCCAAAAATCTTCAAATTTCACTAATTCTTACCTAATTACTACCAATTAGACTTAGCTAATACCTATTAATGTCTGCTATCACCATTTCAGGCGACCAACTGACGAATAATTGCATTTTTGTGACCCATCTTCCAACGATTGAGCTTATTGGCAGTATACAGCGTTTTAAAACCAAGTTTCCTCGCTAAACTACTAGTTATTTTGTAAAACTCTTCTTCAGATTAATTTTTCTTGGTTATTTTAACTGTTTTTCAATGTATTTGGACGTACGCCTTGACAATGAGAGGCCTTATTCGTGGTTTGGGAAGAGTAACGACTCCTCCGTTGCTTAGCAGAAACGATGATTGGGGCCTATTACTGACCCGGGAAGGGTAACGACCCCTCCGTTATTAGCTAATACCTTGATTAATCCTTATCGAACCGTATTCTACGGAGTGTCTATTCTACTCTTGCGTCCCTATAGTGGGTTATAGCGTTATTTCTAATCTTATTCCCAAACCACGCTAGAACCTATGTCCCTATTAGTGAATTTCTGGGCGTTTTGAACCGGCTGACAACTCTGGTACTCACATAATTGACAATAATCACAACAGTTGCTTGGACGTTCGCGTAATACATTCTAGGTTCAAAACAATAGGTTTTCAACGAGCAACAACAACAACAATTCCGCTTCAGATCACGATTCATGGTTTTGGGAGTTTTCTTAACTTTTTTTGCGTTTTAATTTGTCCGTAACATTACATTTGTTAAACCAATGAAGTCTTCGCCAGATTTGGCTTTAGTTTATTAGAATAACGTTAAGGAAATATGGGTTAAGAAGCACTTTGCCTGATAACTCATTAAATTTTATTTTATTTCTATCTGGGAACTGTCTGAAAATAGGGACTATCACAAAACAGCACAGCAGCTAAGTTAAAATCGTACCTAGAGTGAAAGACGATAAATCAATTTAACTGGAGACGTCTGAACAAGGAATTTTGGAAACTTTTAAAAATTCCAAATAAGTTTTCAAATGCAAATAATTTTTGCTGGTTTATTTATAGGTTATATATGGTAGAAGTCCAAGTAGGATTTCATTAAAACGACACGGTTTTACCGTCCCAGTTTTCATGAACAAGTTTTTTCGGGGAGGTTCATCAGCATTCGGTAAGTTTGTGAGCAAGACAACGGACACAAAAATTAGTATTGGCCCCCCCGGGTTCCAGGATTTGATTTAGGGAACCAGGAGTTAGTTTTCAGAGCACGACTTTTTTGCAACCCATAGTATGGCTGCTCATATACCATTATCATTATGTCTCTTTGTATAAGTAATGTAGCAGCGTCGCCACAGTTTTTTTCCAGTTATCAATTTAGATTAGCAGGTAATACAGAACCTACTTTATATTTTCGCTTTGGCTTTATTATATTGAAAAATAAAGTTTTGGATAAATCACGTAGTTTTACTTTTTTCTGTATTCTCCGTCCCTAGCCTATACTAGCATTTGCTGTGATAGCAACCCATTAGAAAACCCGATAAGTACCGAATTAATAAATGCGCGACGGATAAAAGGCATGTTTTCACAAACAAATATAGCAGTTCTGTAGAAAATCTGTCAAAGCTGCCAAGAAAAGTTCTTGCACTACTTGCATAATTAACTATGGTAGGATGACAGCTATCAACACCACGCTAAAATAATATACGATACAAGTGCTTGATAGGATAGTTCTCCTTTTACAATTGGAAATGCGTTTGATAATATTCTTTTTACTGAGCTAAGTATAGCAGTCATTATGTAAATGCAGCTTCGCTTGGCATTTCAGAAGGACAACTATACCGGATGTCTGTGGAACAGCGATCACAGATTGGGTTACTGGTGCATTTTCTTCTTCAGCTTCAAATCTTATGTGCCGTCAACAGGTACAGTTGGACATTTGCGTTCATCCGGTTTTGAAAATGAGAGGATAAGTCTGCACTAATTGAAATTTGCAGCTATTGTATGTACTAAAATAGTTAGCAAAGATAGCATGTACTATGCGTATGTATATGAAAAATGTTGGCAAATATTGAATGTACTAAAATAGGTTGCAAATACTGAATGTACTAAAATAGTTGCAAATAAATGCTTTAAAATGGTTGCAAGTATTGAATGTACTTAAACAGTGTGCTAATTTTGAATGTACACGTTTGCAAACATTCACTGTACTAGAATAGCTTGCAAATAATAAAATAATTACTGAATATGTAAAGGGGCTAAATGTGGGCCACTCTTCAATTGTTTTCGTGCTTAGCAAGTCCGTTACATTAAGTAAAACAATTTGTTTTATATTTGCTGAAACTATGACCAATGCTCACCAATCAAATAATTGGTTGGTTATCAAATATCTATGATCAACTGTCAAAATTGAAATCATTGGTTGGTTTTAAGCCAGAAATATGTTGATTGGCTAAGATCATAGGATAACGTGGGGGGAATGGGGGGGGGGGTGCAGACCCCCCCAGACCGACAAAAAATGGGTAGACCCCCTCAGCGAAAAGGAAAAAAGGGCAGACCCTCTTGTCCAGAAAGGAAAAAAAGGGCAGACCCCTCAGTTTCACTGAAAATTGGTAATTTTTCAGCAAATTTTAGCGATTTTTTCAAAAAATGTTTTAAAAATCGCTAAAAATTGCCATTTTTTGCTTATTTTTGGTCAAAACCCTTAAAAATTCGGAATTTTTGCTAATTTCGGGGCAGACCCCCCCTAAAATTTTGCATTTTTTCAGGGCTAGACCTCTCACCATGGTCGGGGTAGACCCCCCCCAGAATCGGACCCCGTGTTAATGTATGGCTAAGAGTGATTCACTTTGCCAGTCTCCAGAACATGATCCACTTCGAATTACTATATAACAGGCTAAACTATCGAACTAAAATAAACATCGATTTATGCTTATGCTTCTTTTTAAAGCAAACCATGATTTTGCTAGTTTGTTGGAATTTAATATTTTCTAGGAGTACACACTTTCTATGCGAAAATGCCCAGGGAAGCTTTACGCAATTTTCGGAATTTGATCAGTAGTCGTGACTTTTCCATAAAATCGGACTCCATCAAAATACTGCTCTAATGTTGAAGGAGCCAAGGTCTTATTTTATTCAATGTGCATGCATCGGAATGTCCTATTCATGGTTGAGTGAAATGGGAGGATGCATACTAATGATTTGATCGAAAAATGAAACCGAACATAGAGCGCATACCCTGAGTGCATATTAAACTTAGCCTATACAAAGTGTGCAGTTTTAGCAACTTCAGATCATGTCTTGTCATGTCGTGAACCTATCATCCGATACGTTGACACAAAATTGTTTGATCTGTACACGTATCCCGTTTTGAAATACTGGAAAATAGTTTGGAGCTAACGACATTATTTAAGATGTTATCCTTCTAAGTAGTAATGAAGCAGATTGAGCTTAGGACTGATAGGAATACAAGTTACACCAGCTCAACTGACTTCTAGGTCAACCGAATATTAAGATGTGAGATCCAAAAGATCCCAACATTTAAAAGCGAACCCGACATATAGAATACTCTGTTGCTTTGTCAATGAGCCAGCAACTTGTAGTAGCAATTTCGTATACATATTTTATAGACTTCCGGTTACTGTACAGAAACCGGATACGACCAAATTTTCCAAATAGCAAACCGTATACCGAAACTGCCCTGGAACTATCATATATTTCCTGACTTGCCTGAAATATACTTTCAGGACTAGGGTTTTAGTCATATAATCGTTCAACTCAAAAGTCTTGTGTGTTTTGTTTGCAGACTCTCGCCATAATGGTGTACTCAAAATAGTTTGAGTGAAGGTTGAATTGGCAGGCAATCATGCTCATCCGTGGTATCTGGTTCAAGCTTGAAATGTCTCTATAAACTTGCCATATACGCTGCGCTATCCTTCGCAACCTATTGCTGAGATGAATTCCGTGAAATTTGGAGTAGAGTGTGATAAAAGGCATTTACCCATTTATTGGGTATTAGTTCAGAATTCGAGGAACTATGGGTGGTGACAAATGCCCCGGAGAATTTGTCTTGTTCACCACCAAGAGCCAGCGCCTTCTGGCTAAATCTTCTGGCTTGATCTAAATATATCAATTAGCTATTCTTTTACGATAGGTTGAAAGCTTGGAAAATTTGATTACTGTTAAACAATGTTGTTGGATAATCTGAATCATTGCAAGTTTAGCCTTCGTACTCGAATGGGAATTCTAACATTTGCTTCATTCTAACTTCATTTACTCATTAAAAATTAATAATAGCATCAAACATATTTAGGCTAAGGGTAGGTCAAATAGTTTTCACAGTAGCTAATCACAGTAGTTTTTACTGACATTGTATACTGGATGGGCAGCGTTGTGTCAATGTATTGCTATGGTAATGTAATACTCAGAGTAGGTATTTGATTAATTAGAGCCTACTGAAAAGAAGAACGATCAACAAAAGGGTCATCGCAGCACCGCCGGTAAAGTCGGATCCCAGCTTCCAGGGCATGTGCACTTCACACACAAACACAACCTTATGATTAACAAGCCGAAGTCTATCAATTGAAGCCAAATCAAAACAATTTTTGTTTGAACCCAAACTGCTGCGACGATTGACAAACTCAACACAGCGCTAAAGTTTTCATGTGGTGGGATGGTGATTTTTCAGTCCAAGCACCCACGAAGTTCTTCAGATTTACTTAAGAGTAAACACAAGTAAATAAGACGGTTAATTGTTCTTCTTAACCAATCCACCAACACGACGTGCTCTGCTATAATCGCAATACAAAATCTGATTGCTAGGTTCTGGGAGACTAATCCTCCGAGTTTAAACTGTTTATGCAATTTCCTGCCACCATGATACAGCACATAGACCGTGTATACTTAAAGTGTCGAATTGAATCTGTTGTCTATTTTAAGAAATCCAGGTTTTGTCATGGATTTGAACGAAAACAAGGCGGAATTCTGGGGTGAGAGTGAGTGACCCATCAGGGGGTGAGCTTCAGTTCTGGGGAGGACTTCTCCAAGCACATGTATGGGCGTGAAGATTAGTAAACTTGCAATACCTCCATTTCACCATGAGTTGCGGGCATATGCGATGTATAGATACCTTGGAACTTCCAAAGCTTCGCCGGAGTTTTTACTAAACCTCGTAAATTTAAAAGAAAATAGGCCAACAATTTGGATTTTTTCAAAAATAATTTTGTTGCTATTTTTAAAAGGCGAATATACATCACTATGAACGTTAATTTTGTGGCTAATCACGTAATGGTTTTAGTACAGCCCATTTTCTTTGGACTAGCTACTCCTAGGATTCCACCCTATGCTAATGTATCCTTGAAATGTTTAGAAATAATCCTGTAAATGCCAAGTCTTAGCTATACTGAATTTCTCATTTTGGAGAACGCAATGGTGTGCAAAAAGAAGATATACGAAATGTATACTATCAAGAGTACATAATAACTAAGAGTGTAAGCGTCAAGCTGATCTGTACGATAACGGCTGACCCCCCCCCCCCACAAATTAGACCCATCACTTCAAAGAAATTCGCACGCTATGCCTACGTTCTAAAGCTCGAAAACACAACTAGTCAGTTGGTTCAATAATGTAGAAACCTTCGCTCAGGCCCGTAAGCCCGGCCCGGCCCGCGGGCCGGGCCGGGCCGGGCCTAGGATGCCGAGTACTAGGACGGGCCGGGATTCGGGCCGGGCCTGGTATTTTTATCGGACAGTTTTGTCTTGTTTTTAGTTTGGGCAGGTTAAATTGGAAATTGTATCCTTTTCCAAAAATAATTTTAAATAATCATTGCTTTTATATTTCTATTTTACTTTATTTCCTTTCTCTTTCAGAGTTACTGATCGTATGCACTTAGAAAGTCGGCGTTTATACAACGTAATCTTTAGCTAGAATTTGTACACTAGCATCTGAAATTTAGTTCTTTATATAATTTATTTTTAATATTTGGAAAGTATATAGGTACACCTCCTTCCTAATTAATTGCAAGTTATATTTGAATCAACGAAACTGATCAGTCAGCGAGTTCTTCCCTATACCCAAGAACTGATTTGCTGTCTGTTCCTAATCGCTCAAAATAAACATGAGGTACATACGAGAAATCGTTAAAAAATGTTATTTGCAATGAGGAATAAAATCCTATGCATTTTAAACCCTCATTTTTATTTTGGCTCACGCCAAAAAATTAGCAAAAACGCGCCCGGGCCGGGCCGGGCCTAACTTTTGACCTTACGGGCCGGGCCGGGCCGGGCCTAAGTTGGAGCGGGCCGGGCCGAGGTGAAATTTTTACGGGCCGGACCGGGCCGGGCCTGAAAATTCAGGCCCGTGAAGGCCTCTAGTTCAATGTGTGTCTGTTGCAAGCTTCAGCACACAAGTATAGCGTGTAGCGTATAGCGTATAAGAATTTCTTTGAAGTGATGGGTCAAATTTGTGGGGGGGGGTCAGATCATGTCCCTAAGCCTAATAACTAAGAGCTTGACGCTTGTCACACTCTTAGTTATTATGTACTCTTGATACTATAAAATTAGTTTAAGAAGCAAGCAAACAACGAGTAATTGGTAAAACCAAATAAATAGCAAAATATCAGCAAACAGCAGGGGCGAACTGAACAACGAAACATTTTCACAATACACATTCAGAATGGTTTATGGAAATAACGAAAAGTTAAGTAGATTTTATTGAACTTCGGGTACTGAGTAAGTTTATTTAACAAATGCAAACAACTTTCAATTTCTGACACAATCTTACATCATTGTGTTATTTCTGTGAACAGCTTTTTTCGCATTAAAACTACTAAAGGGTCATGCCCATGCGGAAAACAATAATTGAGGCTACTAACAGCACTAAACATCCAAGCACGATTATGAGGCCAGCCAAAAATACATTCCAGCAAGTGTCATTAATGATTATATCCCACTTCTTACATGAACCTGGAAACAGAACGACGTTAATAGCCATAATATATTATGAAAAGGTCAGTGAACAAACGCGTGAACGCACTATAAATGGTATTTCTCAAAGAGTAACCTACCTGACCACTTTTCCAGCGCATGTACCCAAAGGAATTATCAGCGGATGCATATGCTTTGAACGTATTAACACGAGTTTGGTATACCTGCAGCCACAGCCATGCGGTTATTTGAAGGAACAAAACTCCTTTAAATTTTCTTTCATTTTCTTTTTCTTTTCTTGGGAAAGAAGAAAATTTCAATAGCGCAAGTTAAGATTTGACAATTTTCAGTGTCAGTGATATTAACAATGTATTTAAAGGCGAAAATATGTGCACTAAGCATCGGTGAAAAGTGCAAGTGATGCCAATATAGTTTAGACTTAGCACAGCATGAAGCCATAAATCAAGTTATGAAATTAAAAGGAACATTTTCTTTTTCGTTATCTTTATTTAAAGAAAATTTTTCATTTTCTTTCATTTTCTCTCCCCTCGAATAACAGCATACCTGTATGTTGGAAGATATATTATTAGCGTATCTGAGATAAAAACAATAACTAAGGCACTAAGTGCACGACCTTTCGAATGCAAACTGAGCAAGAAATTTCTCAAAACCAATGCTGTGAAAACGAAACGTGTGAAATATGTGTTTCCTTTATTAATACAATAATAATTGATTTGCTGCCAATGCATAAGTTCGTTATATGATCTACTGCTGTATGGCAACGGCACGGCAATATAGAATAGTGTATAGAAGAAAATAGAATACAGTAAAAGATATTCCAGAAAGCTACAAAAGCCTGGTCAGTGGTCAGTGTTTAGTTGATGGTTGGACAGCTATCCATGAGAGACTTGCTCTAGTTCCAGATATCTACCACATGATCGGATGTAGAGACTTTGAACACCGCCTAACACATGGTGCTTCCAGTTTCAGCATTCACAAATATTTCTCAGCTAAGATTATAGACTTTAAGCCTGTTTTAACCCATATTAATCCGTCTGATTAGATGGGCCCCTAGTTTGACAAACAATCAGCAATCTGATTGACATCTGACATATTTTCTTCTTGTTGCCTGCCTTTTCAGAAGATCCCTGGAGGTCGGAAACCATAAAACTATGCCTGTGCAGACTACTACAAGCACGCCGTAGGTATTAAGGAATTGCTGACAAGGATACTTGGATATTCATTGCTCTTAACAGAACCATTGATGCTCTAGGTACGGTGATACCCGCATCTCGTGCTGGATAACCTAAGCGCCCACTAGATGAATCGGCCCGAGCGCAGAAGAATGGCCGTATTTAGTGCGAACAAAACAAATTATAAATAAAATGGGTCAGCAAGTAGCCGCACGCTGCGCTGAAGCTATGGACATAATCTTTGCTGATTTACAGGACTTTTGGTATACAAGCAACAATGGATGACTGGGTACGTCTGATCATTGTAGGCTTTCTGTGGTCAATGTAAGTATATGCTTTGGGCAGAAGGTATATACAAACAGTGTCAGCTGGTCTGCCGACTGCGCGAGTGGCTAAAACTTGCTCTCCTAGAAGAGCGGTCCTGCTGTCTTTCCTAAAAAAAATTCCTGTTTGGCGTATTTGGTGCAGACTGTAGAGCTTGTCGGAGCACTGAAGACGAAACTACTTGCATGGAACAGATGACACCTTTCGACAGCTGGAAAAACAAGCAACCGGTTCCTGTTACTGCAACAAAAAAGCTAAGTAGTACAGTCTCTAAAGGCGATAATCTAACACTAACAGGCGGCACGTGCTCGATTTTAGCCAACAGTACCCTGATGAAGACTGAGGAATTTACGCAATTGCCCGATCAATTCAGTCCATCAATTAAGGATGTCTACAAAAACCTAATTGGTCGCAAAAATAGAAAGCAGGTATAAAGGCAAAAGTGTCACTACAAGAAGACTTACTTTTCAATGCACTTGGGCTGCTGACAGTTACAGTTTCTGGTTCTTCTAGTTTCTATAACAGCACATTCGAAACAGTATAAGTTGATGATTGGTGTTTTTAACTAAACAATTCATTCTCAGTGTGCAGCCGTTGCAAAATTTGGGGGCGGTCATAGTCATTGCGGGGTAGGCCTCGGACTGGGCAATTCGGTGATACCCTCACTGGGTCCAAGGTACGCGCATTAAGTGTTAAAGTGTTAAAAACGGGTTTCTGTTTGTTGAGTGCATATTTTGCTTGAAGTTAAAAAGTTCTGCAAACAGGTGGTCATCAAATGCAAATTATCTTACTTAATACACTTGTGAATTATCTGGAAATTGCCATATGATATAGCCAAGACCACCACAAAACTAATATTTAAAAGGTTGACGAAATATGGTAAACTTTCTATTTCATTCTTTATTCGTTGCCATTTTTTTCACAAATAGACAACCTTTTCATCTGGTAAAGGTAAAAAGGTAAAGAGACCCCCTGGAGAGAACTCCAACCTACAAAAGGTTATAGGGTGCCGGCGCTTATTTCCGGATTCTCAGCCCGAAGCCAGGAGTGACAACTCAAATGTTAATTACATCTGTGGAAGGGGGCCAACCCTTCGTAAGGCTTTCGCCAGAGTACAGACTCCTGTTACCTTCCCACCGCAGTGGTACCCATCTGGGTATGTTCCTATGTTTATTTATCCTCTTTAGTTACCACCCTCTGTCCCCTCTAACGTTTGATTGGATTGACCGATGCGGCTAAAATTTTGCTTGTGCGTTATGGCTAGAGATTAGTTTCGCGGCACCTGGGGAGCTCAACGTGTTGGGACCTATGAAAGTATTCGATACGATGGCATATTATGAAAATAGAAAGTTATCCAATCGGAATCATATGCATTTCACTTGAAAGCTCTAGTCGCGTAGATAAAAAAGTTGCAATAGCACCGAAGCACCAAAATGTACTAAATTTGAGTAACGGAGCATCTAACTGGTCAGAAATGGCCTAATTGACCAAAATGACTGAAAAATTAAACTTCTCAAAAAATACGGTAAATATTGTGTTCAAATAAAAGCTTTCTCGAGCACAAAGATGCATAAATCTGTCACTGAAGTGGCTCTTTTGAAAGTTATCACAATATAGAGAAAATGCAGCGGCAGCCGGCAGCACATTCTCGATACCTCATTTTGAAATTAATAGGCAACTTTCTATGTTGGTTCACCTCCTCCTCAGATTTTTCATCAATCTCAAGGTCGACGAAGCTCGATAGATTCAGAATATATGTAGCTTTGTGTTGTCACATAGAGCTACACCCGGAAAGTTTGTCACACAGAGCTGACAATCGCACAGATGTTGCCCAGAACCTCGTAGAAATCTAGCTTAAGTTCGATGAGGGTCTACATTATTGGTTGGAATTCTGTTGGAACATAATACCTCATTTTAGCAACAGCCTAGTGCTGTTGATTCGCCAAAATTGTTGTCGGTTGACATTTCCGGCATGCCGACTTTCTGAACATTCGACCGACAACCGTCAATTGACAACCGACAACAGTCGACAACCCAAACAGTCAGAACCAGTAATCACCAAGATTGTTGATTATTTGCCAAATTCTAGAAGGCAGAAGCCATATGGAAAAAACAAAAATTGGATTTTTAGAATGAAATTTACAAACATCTTAACTATGTAATACCTCATGACGTGACTTCTACTTGAAATTTTTTAAAGATCCTTGGGAGATCTAATCTACTACGGAGCAGAGTGGTTGATAAAATTAAAGATAAGTTTATGGACTTTTTAGAATTTCAAACATGTTTAAGGCTTAGGGATCCATTTAGGTTGTCAAATGAATAATTTGAGTTAAATTATAAAGAAGTTTAGTTTAAATGGCGATAATAAACCTGTCGATAATCTACACATTCTTTAAAACACTTTATTCAATGGTTTCTGCGTACATCACAAATTATCAGGAAAGTTGAAAAACCATCTAAGCCAAAGTATAGATAGTTTTGGGTTTGAAGGTAAAGCATGTATAGTGAAATGATGATCAGAATTAGACAGTTCTTGTATATATTAGGAAATGGAAATGGCCCATATGTGCACCATGGATGCGTTCTTGTGGCATGGTTACACAAGTAGCGGCACACGGAATGGCATCAACAAAATCGAGCCGGAAGAGTGGCTCTTTCTTAGAACATGGTCAAATCCTTGTCAAATCGCACAATGGGGAGCTTGCAATATGCAGGCTCCTGTGCCTACTATCGATTAATAGCTGGATTTTCTGGAGCCGGAGATTGTAACACTGAGCTAAGTTCTTAAACAAATTTTAACAATTTTTAATTTAATAATTGAGCTAAAACTATGACGCGATAGGCATGGAGGGTGAAAAAGGTCCCTCTGTGTCTATTGCGCATAGGAATATAGTCTAATTTAAAGATTAATGTGGGTGTCAAATGGAATTGCTATATAAAATTTCACGCAGACACTAGGTCGCCCAGAGAGGGAGAATATACTTCTCTGCATACGCCGGCCGCAAACACGAAACTTGGGATCCTAAGGACCCGTTTCTTAAAACTTCAAACTTCTTTTGATGCAATAAATCAAAACAAACTTCTCTGGTTCCAGCTGGCACCAGTCAACACTTTTGATTAAATAGGAATGGTACTGCAGCAGTATCAAACATTACCCCGCTAATTGCACATTGTTCTTATCCGAGATCTTCAAGGAGTTGACCGTTCATGAGGGGAAACCCTTGTGGATGGAGTCATCGGGTGGCTTCGATGCGGTTAAAGCAGCGCAGCCAGTTCTGCTCCGGCAGTAGCCTTGCCTACGCCTCGGGTAATTGTGTTCTGCAATTATTCAACGCCAGACCGTGGACCCTGAGCAAAATTTGGTCTGGCGTTACCCCTCCTCGCGAAAGCATCTGGGGTGTGGCACCAAGGGAAAAAACTCATGACGTAACACACTAAAAGAAATGCCCGTTCTGATTATATAGATGGGCCCATATTGGAGAGACCATATTTTGACAGTGTTCACGTATATTGCCAATCGAGATATTATTCACCATTCCTCATCTTTAACTTGGCATTTCATTTAGTATTTAATTTGTACATGTACTATTTCCAACTACCTTTGTTGGTGCAACACTCGCATTTGCCAGGTCTAATTTAGTTGTGGTAGGAAGTTTGGAAGAAGTATAACGCTCTCTACTAACAAGTGTCGATGCGGTCACTGATGCTGATGATGATGATGATGATGATGATGATGATGCCAGTGCTGATAATGAGAAAGGCGACGACGGTGTTGATGATGATATTGTTGACGAAATTAATACTAACGACGACAGAGAAAACGCGGGATTGAAAGAAAATGGTAGCGAATGTGGTGAAGATGATGATAATGATTTTACAAGTAATAATGATCCTGATGTCAATGTTGAGGATAAAGCTAACGATGTCGATGACGGTCTAACAGATGATGACAGTGATTTTGAGGATAGCAATACAGATGAAGCTGACTGTATCTGTTGTAGTGACGTAGAATAAAATTTCGACGGCAACGGTAATGATAATAATGATGATGTTAACGACGAGTGTGGTAGCAGTGAAGATGATGCCGTATGTGGTAAAGATGCAGTAGTAGTGTCATTTGTTGGCAGTGAAACTAATGGTGACAAGATTGATGGTAATGATAAGAAAGACAAATCTAATCGTACTGTTGATGACGGTGATTGTACTCGCTGTGAAGATGACAGTGATGATAAAGATAATGAAGGTGATAATGGTCTTGATGTGTTGTATTTTGTTGTTATTATTATTGTTGTTCTTGTTGATGATGATGATGATGATGATGAAAAAGAAGAAGAATATGATGACGGTGATGAAAAAGATGATGATGATGGTGGTGGTGGTGATGATGATGATGATGATGATGATGATGATGATGATGATGATGATGGCGACGATGATGATTTGAAGGGTATTGAGAATGGGGTGATAGTCGTTGCTGAAATGGACGTGACATTGTAGAAGAAAAACGTTGACAGTATGGGTACTAATTGTGATGCGTAAAAAGACGATGAGGGAACGTAACTACTAGCCGTAGTAGTGATGCGTACTGTTGTTGTGGCAGCAGCAGTAGTAGAGGTAGTATCCGTAGCGTAAATAGTAGTAGTTCTTGCTGTTGCGAAAGTAGCAGTGACAATAATTGTAGCAGTAACTGTGGCAGTCGGAGTAGCAGTCGTCTTTGTACTAATAGTGGTGTTAGGAATAGCAGTCACAATAATAATAGTAGTACTTGTAGTAGTAGTAGTATCAATAATAAGAACTGTAGTAATAGCTGTTGTAGTAGCAGTTGAAGTTTTAGTATTAGTAGATGTAGTGCTGGTTATGGCAATACTAGCAGTCTGGATAGTCTTAGCAGTGGTAATGGTAGTAGCAGTAACAGTAGCAGTAATAGTACTAGGGCCTGCGAAAGAAATAACAGTATTCGTGATGGCAGTCTGCGCGGAGTTTCTGAAGGTTATCGAAGTTGTGGTCGTAGCAGCAATGTTGATACTAGTATATGTGGAAGAACTACTGGTAGTAGTAGTAGTAGCAGCAGCTGAAGCAGCAGTAGTAACAGTACAAGTATGGGACGTATCAGTAGAATCAACAGTCGGAGTAGTAGTAGTAGCAGCAGCAGTAGTAGTAGTAGTAGTGGTAGTAGCAGTAGTAGTAGTAGTAGTAGCAGTAGTTTTTGTTGCTGTGGTTGTGGCAGCTGAAGTGCTGGCAGCTGCAGTGGTGATAGTAGCAGTAGTTGTTGTAGTCGTAGAGGCAGTAGCAGTAGTTTTGAAAGAACTACTGGTAGTAGTGGTAGCAGCAGCAGTAATAGTAGTGCCGATTGAGCCCAATACAGTGGCAGTGGTATTGATTGTGGTGGTGGTGGTGGTGGTTTTTGTTGCGGTGGTTGTAGCAGCAGTAGTGCTGGCAGCTGCAGTGGTGGTGGTAGTAGTGGTCGAAGTAGTAGTAGTAGTAGAAGCAGTAGAAGCACTAAAAGAAGCTTCTGTAAAAGCTGTTATAGTAGTAATGGTAGTTGTGAATGCAGTAACATGGGTTTTGGCAGTTCCTGTGACAGCAGTAATAGAAGTGGTAGTAAGAGTAGAAATGCTGGAAGTAGTGCTTTCAGTTCTAGCAGTTTTAGTAGTAGCGGAAGTAACTGCAGTAGTTGATGTAGTAGTAGTAGTAGTAGTAGTAGTAGTAATAGTAGTCGTAGTCGTAATAGTAGTCGTAGTCGTAGTAGTAGTAACCGTTGTAGTAAAAATAGTAGCAATGGTACTAACAGTAGTAGCGGTAGTTTTAGTAGTAGTAATTGTAGTAATAGTAGTAGCAGTAGTTGTAGTAGTAGCGGTTGTAGTAGCATTGGTAGCGGTAATAGCAGGAGTAGTTCTGCTAGCAGTAGTAGCAGTGGTCGTAGTACTACTACTCCTCGTACTACTACTACTTGTACTTGTACTAGTACTGGCAGTAGAAGTACCAGTAGTAGTAGTAGTTGTTGTAGTAGTCGTAGTAGTAGTAGTAGTAGTAGTAGTAGTAGTAGTAGAAGTAGCAGAAGCAGTAGTAGTAGTGTTACTAGGAGTACTAGTGGTAGCGGTAGTAGTAGGACTAATAGACGTAGCAATAGCACTGCTAGCAGTATAAGTAGTAGTGGTAGTAGTAGTAGTAGTAGTAGTGGTGATGGTGGTGGTAGTAGTCGTAGTAGTGGTAGTAGTTGTAGTAGTTGCTGTTGTGGTTGTTGTTGTTTTTGTTGCTGAGGTGGTCATCACATAGTCTTAAATAGTATGGGGGCCAAGGGTAGATACTGTTTTTGTTGTCAGCATATAAATGTAGCTAAGTCTTGAGTACTTGAGTTCATTTGAACTCCAGCATAGTTTCACTTCTGTACATAAGTCAGGATTTAAAGAATTTAGTACATTGGTGTAACTGCGGTAGCCTAACACATAGGTATGCTTTTAAAATCGGAAGGATTAAAGTAATGGTTGCAAAATTGACTACCCGACGTAGTACTAATAGTGCATAGTGCTTTTAATAGCTTTAATCTAAGGCTAACTAAACAGTTGTCACCTACACCGGGTTAGCTTAGCATGCACGAACTAGCCCGTTGTGTGGTACGTAAGGTCTGCTTTCTGTGCTGAGAATTTTGACGTATGCATAGAGCACTAGTTGAGGTTAGGCCGGTCGCTGAGATATTTCATTACAAACATTTTCTTCACAAACATTTTAATTCTCTAACGTTCACAGACAAGCATTATCAACTAAATATACTGTTTACCTGTCACAGTGTGAGCTACAATACGTATGTTTGTCAATGTGTGGTCACTTTCTTGTCCTTCTACCGCTGGGTAGAGTAGTTAGAAACCTCCTACGTAAATAGGGAATATCAGTTTATTTGGACTGTTCGTCCCTTTTCCACGAGTAGTGTGCTTATCTTAATCTCGTCTGATAGTACAGACGGCAAGGCCAGGCGAGGGGCTGGACACAACACAAGCTTTACTCACAGAATAGCAAGACAATACTGGACTGAACGGGACTAAAGGCTATTGACAAGGCCAGCTTTTATAGGCTGAATAATTGCACAAAGACATTAAATCACTAGCAGTCTAAAAGCATTTTCCGTCTAATTGCAATTAGACGGAGAATTTCAGTCTAACTGCAATTGGGCTAGTCTAATAGCATGAGACTGAGCGAAATGCTATTAGACTGAAAATTTTCAGTCTAATTGCAATTAGACGTACTAGTGTTCGTCCAATTGCAATTGGGCGAACAGAGCCTCGTCTAATGTTTCCGTCAAACTAACTAAGGTACACTATGTTGATCGAATACGCAGAATCGCTTAATTTTGAAATTAAATCTTAATAGAGTCTCAGCAGACGTTTAGTTTATGACCTCAATAAATCTGCGCAGATTTATATCCTTAACGTGTGAAACCAATTCAAATTGAATCAATAGGAGCATTTGCGTAGAATTTATTGTCCAATTTCTGCAAAGAATTTGTTGAGAATATTTGTAAAAAGTAAGCAATTCTACATATTCGATCAACATGGTGTAGTTTGACAGAGACATAATTGCATTTTGATATAAAATGTTTTGTTTAATGCATAAGAACAGCTCTTCTCTGTAATTGTATACGGAGAAGCGCACAGAAAGTCGAAAAGATATTACGTCATTAAGAATAGCTTTGAAATCATAGTAGAATTACTTTTCGTTTAGACATTGAAAACCTGAATACTTTAGTGCACACATCTATATATAATTTACTTTTGAAATATAATTTAGGTTTTGAAAGAATGTTATATAGTGTTACTTTTTTTATTTTAACCCATTTTTACTTTGAGGGTTTCTATGCAATAAAAAAATGTTCGTGTAGTATAAAAAATATTGTAAAAATTGTATAAAAACTTGAGATCCAAATATTAGTTCGACTGTCAAAGCGACTGTCATCGACTGATTTCAAAGCTATTCTTAATGATAATATCTTTTCGACTTTCTGTGCCTTTCTCCGCATACAATTACAGTGAACCGCTGTTCTTATGCATTAAACAAAACATTTTATATCAAAACGCAGTTAGACGAGACACTGTTCGCCCAATTGCAATTAGACGAACAATGGTACGTCTAATTGCAATTAGACTGAAAATTTTCAGTCTAACAGCATTTTGCTCAGTCTCATGCTATTAGACTAGCCCAATTGCAATTAGACTTATATTCTCCGTCTAATTGCAATTAGACGGGAAATGCTTTTAGACTGCGACAGATAAACTTTACATGATTTCAGTAAACATAAAAATAGACATGGGAATAAAATAAATGCAATGAGTAAATGTAGAAGTGTATAAACCGTACGTACTTACATAGCTATATACAAGTTTAACGTTAATAGGTTGTTATATAGTCGGTTGCTATATTATGCTCTCCTCAAAAAATGCAAACGTCCACGTTTGCCACATCAGAAAATCAGGATGAGACGGCTGGTATTGAATTTATCACCGGTTGTGGGTGGCGACGGCTGAAGAACGGAGCAGGAGCTTGCGAGTTTCTTCAATTTCCTGGTTGCGGCGACAGTCGTAGATCAGACTGCCCAATACCTTGACGCCGGACAAGATTTTCGGCTTTCTTCCATCTGCGTTGTCCAAACCATATAGAATATGTATGTCCTCATGATGGAAGAGTTGTGGCAGCGCAATCTCCGCTGCTGAGGTGAAGCTGTGGAAGTTGAAAGTTGAAGGAAATCCTGATAGCCAGTGGGCTCAGTGAAGATACAGCAAGCAGCTTCCCAAAACTGAGCGTTGTGGCTCGGATGTGCACATGATTTGGGGCTGGCAGATTTGCTTGAACTGGTACCGCCGGTGGAACAGGAGGCACCTACTGAGCTTGTACGGAAGGCGTAGGCGGGCACGCGAGGGCCGTAGTGGGCAGAACTCCTGCCGCTGAGTTGGGCAGCCTTGAGGATGATCGCTTGGATGGAAGCTGTCGGTTGTCGGGGACAGGGAGACACGGAGCGCCAGAGGCGTGAGGGCTGGTAGCCCACAAGGCTACGTAACCATCCGAATCTTGATTGCGCTGCAGTTATAAGGTGGGCGCAAGGGAAGAGCTATCACGGACTGATTCCTTGCCCTTTCGGGAAGGTTGCTTTCCTTTTGCTGAACCAGGTGAATAGCAGGTTCATGAATGGGTTCGGTGTCGGGAGAATTGGAAGTTTCACGATCCGGGGTAGGACTAATGGAAGCTTCATAACACGAGTCGCTCCCGGATAGGGCCTCGATTTCGTCAGCCCGGGTAGTCGACAAACTCTTGTGAATGGTTATAAGGTCTGATGGAACACGTGGACTACAGTATAAGTGTCTAAGTAACTTCCACAGGTTCCTACTTTGTTCGGGTTCACAGCTCATTGGGCCGTTGAAAAATTCGGAAACTCTTTTGAAACAGACAGAAGGTGTCGAAACGTAACAGCAGCATAACATGAGAATAAGTAGCCACATACTTAAATTATTAATAAATTATTCTTTAAAATAAATTTATTTGAACCGTTCGTCCCTCAGCTTTACTCACAGGATAGCAAGACAAGACTGGACTGAACTAGACTAAAGGATATTGACAAGGCCAGCTATTATAGGCTTCCTTATCTCACAAAGGCAATAAATCACTAGCTTATTGATGAATGTTTGTTTACATATGAGTAAATAGCATAAAGAGAATGCGAGATTATGAGCCTGTTTACAATAAATATATAGCAAGAGAGGAAGTGATTACTAACATGGACTAGTAGGAAAGATTACTTACATCTGGTAGATAAACTTTACATGAAATCAGTAAACATCAAAACAGACATGGAATAAAATAAATGCAATGCGTAAATGCAGAAGCGCATATATAAACTGTACTTACTTACATAGTCATATACAAGTTATACGTAAATAGCTTGTCATATAGTCTGCTATATATAGTTGCTACATACCTCTAAGCATGCAAGTCACTGTATGCCGTTCTCGACAGTCTTCTGTAAACATCAACACATCAGTGTTTGGGTTAACGTCAGCTGCAATACAGGTGTTGTTTCCCCACTGGGTGTCAGGTTGGCCTGGCCTCCAGTAAATGTTAACTTCAGAACTATAAAGAATGCATAAACTTTGTGAACTCTACTTTGTAGATCATTGTACGTAAAATTTCTGTATTACACTAGGCTGTGTACTGGCACTTGGATTACAGTCAAATCTAAATCTTATAGTCAAATCTCTAAATTTGGGTTTAACCAGTAGCTTAAATTAAAGTAAGTTGAATGTACAATTTCAGTGAAACAACATTTCAGTGAGTTTTAACGGAAGATACTTTAGAACGACAAAATTAATTCGTTAGAGAAAGTTTACAGAGCTTCCTACAAGATATTGCTTGTGCACATGGATTATAGTTTACAATCCATCAGCTTAATCCAAAAAGAAGTAAATGCTAAGAAATAACACATATTTCGATAACTTTACTCACCTAAAATACAGAGGTTTCAAATGGTCAACAAGCAATAAGCTAAAGTTCAGTTTAAGTTAAAAATAAAAAACGAATTGTACATTTCTGAAAACTCTAAAATTGGCAGCAAATATTACACGATGGTTTTTGTCTATAAGACAAATGCTTTTTAGAACAGCTCCAGTAATAAATAACAAACTAATTTCCTAATATTTTACTAAAGCTGTCTAAGCAGAAGTGCTCACATTAACTCCATGTTTCTGAAACCACTTCGAAACTGCCCCGTGGTTGCATCATAACGTCCATCTTCCCAGCAAACAGTATCTATGAGGGGATAGACATTCTTCACGGTTTCTCTGAAGACACATTTAAATGGAAAAAGTTAATCACTGTGTATGCTTTGGAAAGGAACATTTGGTATGTTTTGTGTAATCTGTAGTAATTGTGGTACCATGGTGAATTTCGGTGAGGAGGCTGTATGAAAACACGCATACATGTATGCAATTTGACTTTATTCCATATTAACAGACCATAAATGCCTGTTTGATTATCAGCGGCGGAGCAACATTCCAAGAATGTATCTATTGAAGATTGATGAATTATTTGAAAGAAGCAATACTCAATTCTTGATTGTTTTCTTTATAACGTTTTACTATTTCTCCGAAGATATAATAGTATCCAATTATTGGATTCAACTTCCAAGTATTTTTATTATTCCATATATGAATAGAATGCAAACGTCCACAAATTCACTTTATCAAGTTACTTTTAAGTGTTGTTGTGAAGTTAGCACCTGCAGGGAAGATATAAATTACTCGGGATGTTAAGGATAAATGAATTTAATGATGCATTTCTACAAACGCTCAGTGTTTCTACCTTCTTTCGACAAAATCTTTAAGTCAGTTAGCTAATATTTAGTATCCAACATATTGGGATAAATTCTAGGCAGTGTGGTTGGGGAATTTAAGCGAATAAGGTCGTGTGTGGTAATCTCCGGAATTCCTGTCAGAGCTTGGGTTGGTTTTGTTCGGTCTCGGCTTCTGCCGATTGTTTGGAGCTTGCTCTGTGTTTAGTCTGGTTCTTTTAGTGTGGTTGGAAAGTTTGTGTTTTGATTTAATTTGTCATTTACGTGGCGTGTGAAATTCAGTAAACGTTGTGACTTTCTCACTTGTTCTCGTTGGTCAGGATCGGCTACTTCTCCGATATCACACACCACCGGTTTTCAATTGTAGTCTAGGATCCTAACTTAACAGTCAAACGAAGACATCAATATTGTAATAATCTCGTAGACTCAAACTTTACATGTGGCGACCGTTTCATGTGACAGATGTTGGAGGAGTATGACGATCTTGATGCAAAATTTCATCGCCAATTAGAAGATTGACTTCAAGATATCCAAACTTTTTTCATATTTTAACAAAAATATCTCGACGAATACAATTATTTAGCTTTGAGGCAACGTTGTAGTGAGCAAGCACCAGTTATGGACTGGGGAGACCCTCGCTAATTTGGCGAATATCCCCCTCCAAGATGGATTTCCAACTGGAACTCGGGGAGAGGTTCCCTATCGCAACTGAGGTATCCCGTATATCCCTACCACTATCCCTCTCCAAGCCTCGGGGTAAATAATTCTTGTAATTATATTCCTTGTTGTCAAGTGCAAGTTTCGATCTGTCCACTACCCCCCCCCCCAAAGAGGACTCAGGCGGGGGGACGGTAACATCCCCAAACGTCTGCTTCTCGAATGGAACAAATCCGCCCCCACTTATTCTCAGTTGTTGAATCGGGCTTTTGGACTTCCAGTTACGTCACCGGAACAGATGATACAGAATGGGGAGCGTCCCCCAGAAGTATCGGATTGTCCGGTATTGGCTTCTGTCGGTTGTTTGGTGTTTAGTCTGATTCATTTGGTCTGGTTGGAAAGCTTATGTTTAATGTGGACATCATTTAATAAAGTAATTATTAAAGCACTACAACACAAAATTCAGCAATTCAGCAAAATTCAAACACTGCAAACACTACTGTGCCTCCGTAGCTCAGTCGGCAGAGCGTTTGCCTAGTGCGCAAAATGTCGTGGGTTCGAGTCCCACCGGAGGTCCGAATTTTTCGGACCTTCGGTGGTACATGACTTTCTTCTTCTTTCTCATTCAATGACTCACGGCAGAAAATTCATTTTACGCTGTGTCAGTATAAAAGAGTTGATCTGTTAAAATAATACTGCGTGTGCGTTTAATGCACCAGAAATACACGAGGATATAACGTTTGCTCCGTTCAATCAGTTCATCCACCATTAAAGAGACAACTACCAATGGGAAATTAAATAAATTATTACGCTAACCATATTTTTTGGACTGCTCAATTTGACATTTTAATCTTTAAGGTTACTTAATATCTCACTGATATGCTAGCATGACTGCAATGAAATCATCCTTGGAGTAATAATGAGGAAGATGTGATGGAGGTGTTAATCCCCTACATATCTGTTCAGATTCGTCTGATGATCTTGTAACCGGTCTCGGAGCAATTGCATCTGAGATGGTAACAGACTGGAAACAATGACTTAAAACCTGATAGTAATCATTAGGGCACTCTCCTGAAATCAGGATTTTAATGACTGACGATTGACATACAGATAACCATGTCGGACTTATGCTTTTTCTTTAAGCACGATAACTATAGCTAAATTTCGTAGAGCGTAAAATTAAACAGTCGCTGTAGCTAGAAATACATGGATTTAAAAGCAAATCAGAAAAGCAGACAGCTCTAAACAACACAAAGAGTTGTCCCTCTCCTCCTAAAAGAGCTGTTGGTTCAACTAGCGCCAGCTGGATTGAGCAATGGCAGCAGCCAAACGACTGCAGTCTTTGATTTACCTTGAAATAGCAAAATATTTAGCTTTCATATGAATGGTTTTCTTTCATTAAACGACTGTTAATTCGAAATGTGTTTCAGAAACATTGTAGCAGCCTGAATGAGTAAATATGCACAAGGATGAACTTGGTGCAATTTCAGACGAGTTTACATTGTTACTGATATGAAGTTTCTTTAAATTTGTCATGCCAGTCAAGTTTTCTGGATTACAGAGTAACAGAGTGGATTACACATTTTGCACCTACGAGTAACGATTATCACTGACTAATGTCTGGTGTAGCAAATTCAACATTCTAGTACACTTTTATGGTTTGTAACCTTTCACGGGTTAAGTAAGGGTATTTAAAACTAACATTTTGCTAACATTTTTAGGTAAAACCCTGCAGTCGGATCTCGTGTTGATGTATTCCTGTTAGCAATGAGAAATGATTATCAACGAAATGGAATGAAAGTATTACCAATCAAACAAAGTAACCGAGCTTCGAAAATTTAGCTGTTTGCACCTGATGAGGCAGCAGTTGAATGATGCAGCTTCATTTGTATTTTTGTCGCATATCTGTCATCTTTAAAGTTTAGACTTGCACAATGAAATTCTTACGTTGTGATAAATTTTGGAGTTGCAAGAGAATGTATTTGATCTATTCCATGAAAATGTAAATTTAAAATTTGTGGACACTAATTGTACATCAGCAGAAGATGGATGTTTGAAATTCGAAGATTTTAGTTTAGCTCTGCATTTGAACTGCAAATTCTGAAAGGGCAAAGTGCAGCTAACATTTACAGCATGCTTAATAGGTAGCATAGAAGTGTTCAGTTCTTCAATTGCAACTGACAAACACAAGTTGCTCAACAAGTAGTACAGAAACTGCGATCCCCATAAAGCAGAAAACTTCTGCCGGGAGAGTTATCAGTAATCTAAGTCTGCTTAGGATCCCTTATGGCTTGTTAAAATTAACATCGCGTCTTAAATATGAATATTACACTTTTTCGTATAATTTTGTGTACACATTAACGTAGAAGTTCAAACTTATCGTCTTCTTTTAGCAATGTCATTCAACCAGCAATCTACCAAAGCTAAAGCACAACGTTCGAATATGTTAGGCATAGTGTTAAACTTATTCAATCTTAATACGGCGAAAGCATACCCTGCGGTGGATACAAAAAGTCATCCATCAAAAATCCACTCCCTGTTTCCGTTAAGATAGCAATAGCAAATATCCCAATCAGCTGTTTCATAATGGAACCTTAGGCAGAAGAAAATTGTAAGGGCTTACTCAACAGTCTTTGTTAGAGATTGAATTTCTAGCTTAAGGGTTTAACCAATTCAACTGACTCTATTGTAACTCAGGACACTAACTGAAGATTCTTTCATGCATAACAGCTGAATAACAAAGGTCATCACGTGATATAAATGTCGCGGATCTGACTTGCTAACGGCAACAATGTCGAGACATTTGTTATAATAAGCTTTTAAGTTAATACGCTATTATTTTAAATACTTGTGGAGGAGATAGGTGTTGCTAATTATTGTCTGGATGCTGATAAGGTTAAAAATGACGTCTGTTGACATTAGCACCAAAGGATTTCTACATTATTGCAGGTGGCTTTATGATCGTAGTGAATAAGTCCGATGGCTTTCGTCTTTCAATCACGCATCATTTGCTATACTGATTGTTGGACTTTTCCATACAAAGCGGAGATGGCAGGAGTACGCGCGATCAAAATAGGCAATCGAAATTAAGAATGAACAAAATGAATTCATGAATCAAAGAATATTGAGTGCCTATTGAACCAATTCACTAATGCAGTGTAACTTTGCTTATCTTGTTGGGGTACGCACATTGCCTAAGTTCTTTCATACAGTTCCCACTTCATCTGCAAATGCAAGCGCGGCAATGGTTTTTACATGAAACTACGATTTAGGAATTATAAAGTTTCATATCCAACCCTATTCATGTTCAGCCAGATTTGGTTTTCGCAATCACGTTTGAATCGACGGAGATGAAAAAGCACTCGAGGTTATATGGCGCTATCCCAATAAAACGGCTAGTAAAATTAGTTTTTATTTTACAAAATGAAGAAGATTTTCTTAAAAGCAGCAGACATTTTGCACCGATTTTGCTGAGTGCTACAAGAGCTGGGGCCGGTACCACTATAACCGGTTGGAACCGGAACCGGAACCGAACCGGAAGGATTTTTAGAACCGGAACCGGAACCGGTAGAATTTGGAACCGGCCGGTTCCAGGCTC
>JASAND010007223.1:0-33417 GCA_030248195.1 Trissonchulus latispiculum | reverse complement strand
TGGTACGTGTCCTCTAAACAGACATTATTAAACCTAGCCAGCAAAGACTGAATATTAATACTGGCGTATACGTTTAGCAAAAATCAGAATTGCCAGATTTTTCAACTTCACTTCAAAAAATGTGTTTGTTTTACGACGCTGCTTCAGATCTCACTATACGTATGTACATGTATATATATAAATTATTAACAAAAGCAATCAATATAAACCTGAATAAGGAAATAAAAATTAGAACTGTCACAGACGATATATACTTACCTAGTGAGATTTCATCCAGCCTTACCATCCTTGCATATGCAAACCATCCTAACCTTTTGACTATCTGAAGAAAGCCTTTGTATCTACAAAATATATTAGCCATTTCATTTGCGTCAATATGAGCCCAAGAGAAACGTAGCGGCTCATGTTAGACGTTTACATCTTGTCCTCTACATATTTAGATGCTGGCTCATATTAAACATTTTAAGTCTTGTCCTTGACACGCTTAAATGTTGGCCATCATAGCTCATATTAACTTTTTCATGCGACTGCAAGGAGCATTTTTCCTACTTGTATATATATATATACACTTGCAAAACAGGAAAGGAAAGAGATCTACGTAATAAAGCAGTAGAGAAGTGAAATCTAAGTGCGCCGCAGGCGACATTTTTTAAAAATTTGTGAAATTTAACAAAATTCTGTTCAATTTTCGCTCAAAATATGCATATAAACAGCTGAACAATTTTTCTAAGGGGGGCCCAAATCGCAAAATGGGGGTCTAGGCCATACCTGAACGGGAGGTCAAATTTCACTGACCCTTGTGGAAGCAAATTTGGGTACCCCTTGTGAGAGCGATTTTTCTTAGGGGTACTTTTGAAAGCGATTTTTAAGCTATTTTTGACTATTTTTAGCAAAAAACAGCAATTTTTATGCTTAAACACGTTTTTCGGACGTTTTTTAGCTAAAAATAGTAATTTTAAGCGAAAAATTCCGGCCTAGCCGGAAAATTCTTGGAAATTTTAGTCGTGAAACCTATTTTTTGGGCAATTTTTTTACCCCTTGTGGCCAATTTTCTTACCCCTTGTGGGAGCAATTTCGCGACCCCTTGTGGGCGACTTCGCCGAGGGGGGGGGAATTCCCCCCCCTTGTCCACCTGTGGTCTAGGCTCTAGGCTAGGCAATCACTCTAGGCCCTGTCGTTATGGAGAAATTAAAATTTTCGTGTCGGGAAAACCCCCCACTTTTTGGGTCCCCCCCACTCGAGCACATCCCCCCCCCACTCGTTCCCCCCCCCCACTTTTTTGGGCTTCCCCCCACTCACTATAGGGTGCCCAGAAAATGCCAAATTTTAAGGATTTTTGGTCAAAATTTTCAAAAATTTTCTGGCTTCGCCGAAAATTTTTGATGAAAAATCGTCTTTTTTGGTGCTAAAACTTGATTTTTGAGCACTTTTAAGCATAGTTATAGCAGTGTATGTGGAAAACAGGCTATTTATACAGCATATTTAGCATTTTTGGCTCATTTTATCCCCCCCCCCACTTTTCGACCCCCCCCCCCACTCTCCCCCCCTCCACTTATTTTTGCCTAAAGTAAACCCAGGTCTAGATGTTTCCAGTAGTTCAGGGTTGCCAGACAAAGTTTGTCAAATTTCGGCACTTGGACGCACCAAAATTTTCGAAAATTTCAAAGTTCCCAAAAATTTGCAGGGAAGCAGCGGGAGCGACAATAATGCAGCCTCTAGGGTTATTTTGGATGCTCTTCAAGATAGGCTATTAAAATCCTATATAGCTCATACCTATAAGCCCACACTGGAGGTGGGTTTTTCCCCGCATATTAAAATGGGCTTTTCCCCGCTATTATATATATTAAAATGGGTTTTTCCCCGCGTGACTATAATTTTTGGCCATTTTAGCGTTTCGGTTTCGGAACCGATGTGTTCCCTTCACCAGGCGACTCCTGGCTATCACTCGCTACAAACGTTCCAGGGAGGGGGGCTATAGGGTAACCCAATTTGATTCCGAAATCATTGTCACGATTTAACTGATTTATTGGTGTCTGTGTCCGACTATGCAGCAGATGAAACCATCAGAAAGAAGAAAGAAAAACGGTGCATTAGCCAACTTTGAACGGACTATCATATCAATTTATATAAATTGGGAACACATCCTTCGTTTCAACAAAGTCCCCACTTTCCGAGTCTGACATTGTTAGCATCCATTCTACTGAACACAAGGAGCGCCCCCCCAGCCTTCCCAGGTTCCCCTTCCTTCAGGAAGCGTCCAACGTGCTCCCCTGTCCCGCGAACCTTCAGCCTGAACTCCCATTCGAATACGGAATCCTATAGCCCCCAAGAAATTTTGCAGCGAGTGATTGCCAGGAGTCGTCTCTGATGAAGGGACCACATCGGTTTCGCAACCGATCGCGTGATTAGATTTCTGGGTATCCACGGTTTGATATTTTTCTATTCTCATTGATATCTATGCATCACCCGTGGATGGATCCGTGGACTGGTTTCGGTTTTGACTCTTTGTTATTCCGAACGTATATTTTTGTGTTATTATGTTATATATAGGAACTTGTTATCTGTGTGATGTGCACCCGACTTTTATACTTGGCTAATTGGAAGGATCGGAACAACGAATTGGTCATTACTGTCTTCGTTAGATGTCAACTCATTCTATCACGAATGCTGGGTTGCCTCAGATGAGATCTGCTACCACCAGCCGTCATGATTGCTCTCAGGTGCCAGTTGAAATCTCTCCACTGCAACAGAATCAGCAGCCGTCATGCTCAAACGAGTTAGGAATAAATCAGCAGAGTATGTTATGTTTATAGTTTATGTACATCTGTATACGTATATATATAGGCACTTACATAGAAAGACTTATATATATACCTGCGAAATGCTGCCTGATTTTGACGGTTTTTAATTATTTCAATCAAATTTTTTCCACTACGAGCTTTGATTTAATATCGCCACTGTTTGGGGGAGTGGGTATTTAGGGGGTTTGCGATGCTGTGTTTGCTCAGCCAGTTGCACCCTGGCTTTTTCCTGGGCAAGAATATCTGGGGGGGTGGAAGTTTTTCGAAAAATGTTTAAGAAATAGCCATTTTTTCCTGCTGAGTTAAACATTGTGTGCAACTTTTAACCTGAATTTAAGCCTAAATTTCAGAAAATTTGTATACCCTTAACAGGGTTTTTTTTTAGTTGCGGACAAGTGTGCATTTTTAAAAAATTGCTTATTTTGAACTATAACGTACATTTTTGGCCGTAATTTTGTGTTCTATGCATTTTTGACTTCAACTGGAATGGAATCCCACGCTTTAGTTGATGTTTTGATGACGATTTTAAATCTAAACTGGTTAACACATATATATAAACTGATATTTAGGCAAATGCATAACTATACAAACTAACGTATATAGGTGTCGGGTTTTGACATCTGCAATGCTGTGAACCTATTATATAAGCTCAAAATTGTGAAGAACATAAAATCAAGATAGGATTGTCAGTTCGCTGCCAAATTTATATATAGCCTTATATAGCTCAAGAATTTCTTCAAAGTAATGATAAAATCCGAGCTGAAATTACGTATTGGTGTAACTTAGCCCTGTTCCGCGGGTAACCATTTAATATTTAGTATTAGTATTAGTATGTTTATTGCCAGCCAACAGAACACGGGAGGGTAGAAACAAGTAATACCAACTACATATATACGTCAATTTAAATTCAAAAATACAGTACCACACAATTGTATTACGAAAAAACTGCAATTAAGAACAAGTAGTTTAGCGACTGACGATGGTCGAGTTGGGCCGGTTGTCGACTGCAACTACTCGACCACCTATTAATTTCTACATTAAATCGAAAACTTGAAAGTCGACTTTTGAAACTAGCCACAGTTGGACTGAGAACAACTTCGGCAGGTAGACTATTCCAAAATTTAGCAACTCTGCTGCTAAAATAATATTTTCGTATATCTAAGCGAGAGAACTCAGGGCCCTGTTGCATAAAACTTTTAACAGTCTAACAGTCCAACAGTCTAACAGTTCAACAGCGTTTTCCGTTGCATAAAACCTAACAGTGTTAAGAGACTGTTAGACTGTTTTTAACAGTGTTATAGCAGTCCTTTTAACAGTGTTTTAACAGTGTTTGTTGCATAAAACTCAACACTGTTGCTATTAGACTGTTAAAAACGGTCTAACAGTCTAACAAACTTTTGTGAACAAAATTCTTAAGTAACACACAGTTTCTTTAATTGTTATATAAAATCAAATATGATTAAACTTTATAAGAAATTCTATTACGTGTACAACAAACCCTTAAACAAGCTGATAGGATTCCTATTATTTGATGTGCAGACTGTTAAATGGACTGATAGAATTCCTATTATTTTGTGTGTCGACTGTTGTTTGGACTGATAAAACACTGTTAGAATTAGCGACTTTTTAACAGTAGCTTTATGCAACGTAAAAGTTCAACACTGTTAATATCAGTCTAACAGTTTAACAGTCTAACAGTGTTAGACTGTTAGCTTATATGCAACAGGGCCCAGGAGTGATTTTGAGAGGGTGACCCCTGGTTACCGGTGCATTATTATTAATGTTATTATAATGTTATTATAATGTTAATATTATATATATCTAACGTATATAATGCAGAAATTAGATTGAAAGTCGACGCCGGGGAGGTCTGGGGGGCGGAGTTCCCAGGAAGTTGAGAATTTTTTGGAATTTTGAACACGAAAGAAATTTTTCTGAACAATTTTTTACCATTTTAACAGATTAACAAACGGCAATAAGAGAGCTAGCATTGCACACATCGAACCGTTGTAGAGGAAGAAAATGTAAAGAAATACTTTAAGAAAAATTGGCTTAAGGTGGTGATTCCCTTTGGTCACATAAAGTTTGCACCATTATAACTCATTCATTACTTGGAGTTAAGAAGCCATTTTTATATCAAAATGTAGCTTGACATTTTCTCTTTTTAATGAGTACAATGAATCTAAGTTTGGCTTTCCAAAATGTTTTTCCTGTATTTTAGAAGAAGTATAATTTTTCAGATTTTTTGCAGGCTGAAGTAGATTTTTTCGCAAGACATCGGTTAGAGCATTCGATACCTCTATCAAATAGCTGGGGACCCTTTTTTAGTTATTGTGATATCGCTCTTCGTTATGGAGAAATAAACTAAAATGTCTGCGCAACCTGGATTTTGCCTACTTTTCACTACTTTGGCAAGCCACTACTTCAGTTAGAAAGCAGCTATCGGGGCAACTAAAAAAGGGTCCCGGGGTATTTTTGTGTAGAACACATCTGCTAAGTGGCAACTCTCTAGCTTGCATACTAAATTCTGCACAATCGCTGGAAAAAATTTGGTCGTGTTTTTGCAAAAACTACATTTTTTGTGATAGCAGCCTAAGGGGTAGCAATTGTACGATGGTCATGCCTCCGATAATTGGCCTCTGTGAGACCTTTAAATTGACACCCTTAGTTAAATTTTACGGCTTTCGTAGCTCAAGAAGTAGTGGATTATTTGATTTCTGCAGAAAGGACAAGTTTTTGACGCCAAAATAAGAAAATTGGCTATATCTTACGATAGGGAAAAGCTAGAAATTTCCTTCCAAAAGCAAAATTGTAGAGTTTAACGAGTTCTTTCGAATGGATATAGTCATAGCCATGCAGCTGCTGCCAAACTTTCAGAAATTGGCAAAAACCGCCCTGAACGCAAATGTTGTATTTTTGAAGCGCGATTGCGCAGAGGGTGTTAGAACGCTAAAACAACTTATTTTGGAAAGTTTCGTTGAATTTCATCCTGGTTTGCGCCGTCAATCAACAATAGGTGCCCAAAAGGAATCACCACCTTAATCCAGCCTTTTATCTTTGACGATGAAGGAACGCACACTAGTATAAATATATAGATACTTACAACCTAAAGCAAAAATATTTCGATAATTAGTGGCTTTAGTGAGGAAGAATAAAACAAAGAAAGGTTGTTGCGACGTTGCCATGACCAAAAAATAGTACGTAAGAAAAAGCGGGGGTCTGGGGGCGGCAGCCCCCAGCTTTTTTAAAAGTTATTAAAGCACTTTGGAAATTTTTTAGAGCATTTTGTGGTTAGCGGAAGCAAAATTTGACTGTGCATTTATGTGTGCATTTTTAAATTCGAGTGTGCATTTTGGAAAGAAAGTGTGCATATGCACAGTAATATGCACAAAAACTTATTTTCCCCGGCAATTTTGTGTTCTGCCGGGATGGGAGGCCCGAATCCTGGGGTATCCCAAGTCTGGGGGACCCACTCTCCCCCCCCCCCTAGGAAAAAGTCAGACACCTGTGATCGGTTTTGTTCTTTCTATGCGTGCACACACGTACGTATGATATCAAAATGGTTGCCACTTTAATTGTGTACATGCACCTGTATATACGACGTATATACGTATATAACGTTCTTATAAACCTATTTTTTGTTTTTCTAGCCTGTGCCGCCGATACCAGTAGCTCCTCTGCCAAATCACCATTTTTGTTCCGATTTAGGCCAGATGCGCCAGAATTTGTTCCGCGTTCCTCCACCGGCACTGCAGGAGAAAATAATCTTTTCTGCAGAAAAGAAGACTTTCAGTTGCCTGGTGGAACTGTTGTTAGGCCTGTCCTTGGCCAAATAAATGATGCGGTTCAAGTCCATCCTGATTCTCTGCTTTCTCAGCAGCATTCCATTAAACTCCTACCAAACCATAATTTCAGTACTAGGTATGACAATCAGTGTGCGTACCTGCCTTCTTAGTACCTTCTTCATGTTGTTGTTGTTGTTGTTGTTGTTTTCCTGGATCTTCTGGGAAATCCCAATGTGACCAGAGATGCTAGTCTAGCCTCCCCGCAGCCCTCAGGAATTCCACTTACAGTCAGAGGCTCCTCCGACATGGCCCCGAGAGAATGATTGGGCCCTTGGTTGTACCGGGTACGGATAGTGGTAAGGGCGGGACTGTCGACTATCATGTTCTAGGGGTCTTCCTCCTGCTCGCCACAGCTAGGGCAAACAGGATTCTGTGCTGTTCCAATGCGGTGTCTGTACTGGGCGAGCAGGGTGCAGTGGCCCTTTATTTAGAAGTTGGGCCAGTACAGTCCGGTTCTTTCTGCTGAGGCCGATCTCCCCAGCATTTCTGGGGTAGGTTCCACCGTATATGCCCCAAGAGTCGGTTGCGCGCACTTCTTCTGCGTTTGAATCCCGGCAATGGCGGCTAATTACAGCCTTGGCAGTTGTAAAGCCCAAAGGCATCAGATTTTGTGGTAGGGTGGCGGCATTTTTGGCCGCCTCGTCGGCCTTTTCATTTCCGGAGAGATACCGACATGGGACGGTACCCACTGAAAGGAAAGTATATACCTTCTTCATTGAGCCACCCGTTGGGTGATAGTGAGTGAGTATACAGCTATTTTGTCTGCTGTGGGAGCACTAGCAGTTTATTGAAAGAGTACGTATGTAAAAGGAATGTTGGAGGGGACTTAGGAATCACCTTCTTGGGAAATCAATCTGTTGGACATGTAATTTAATTCTGTTTTAAAATCTGAATCAGTTTAGCTGGCGCCCTGCGTTTGTTAGGAGAAGAGCTACGATTAGAGAGAAGGAGTGATGAACGGAGCAATTTTAGCCTTGAACGAATCCTTTTTAACGCGACCCTCATTTGTACCATTCCACGTTTTATTTCTGTTTTTTTAGCAAACCCTACCCTACTAATAGTGATATTCGGTGCGATGAACCACTAGCGTCGGAAGCTACCACCACCACCTCTACCTCGTCATGGCAAACTGTCAATCAAAATCGCCATCGTCATCATCGTAAACAACCACAGCCCCCCAGTCGTCCTTACCGTGGCTCCAACCCCTGTCGTGATGGCGAAAAACCGTCAGCTTCGACTGCTTCGCCGGACTTTTCCAGCCTGCCGGATCGAATTAAGCGGGATCTGTTGCGACAGATTCGCTCTTCCTGCTCGCTGCCGGATGCCCGACGGAGTATTGCTCACGGGCGTCGGACCCTGATCCTAATGCGTGGACTGCCCGGCAGTGGGAAATCAACCCTGGCTAGGTAAGGTATACTATGTTTGACATCTATATACTGCACTTATTTTTTACGGGGGGTACTCGTTCATGAACCCCCACCCCCATAAATAGGCCTTGTCGCCATAAGCCTAAAAGTTGTCATATTATGCTAGCTTTTTGCCCTAAATTTTCAAAAAGTTTCTGGCTTTGCTGGATTCTTAAACTACTTTTATATACTTATTTTAAGCTTGAAGAACTTTTTAGCTAATTTTTAGTGATTTTTAGCTTTTTCTGTACATAAATGCGTGAATATTCTAAAACAGTTTTTATAAAAATATGCCCTTTGTTTTGTGTGAGCTCTGCTAACAAAAATCGCCTGCCAGGCTAAGTCATTCGTATAGTACGGCAAACTAGGAACCTTCACATTAAGGCTGCCAATAGAGAAATTTTGGGCAAGGCAGTACTCTAGCTGTGTGTAGGTTGTTCCAAACTTAATATTTAATGTTTTCAATATTTGCATTTTCTCACATCATTATGAAATTGTATTTATGTCCACGTTATCTTTATTCTAGATCTCTTTGCACATCTAACGGCATTATTCTCAGCACGGATGAATATTTTATCAAATCTACGATATTCGATCAAGACACAGATAACCGCCTATGTTATCAGTATGATATATCGGAACTAGAAAACGCTCACAGATGGAATAGACAACGGGGTATGTATTAATTATAGTTAATTATGTTAGATTTCCGAACCGGTTTTTAATTTTGATGCAACTAGTTTGAAATGTAGTTTTGAAAGCGATGATTTTTAAGTCTGTTCCATAGAATTAAATCTCCTATGCAATCTGAATCTTTGGTATGGTACAAAAATGGAATTGTATAAAAAGGGAATGTTACAAAATTATATATATATATACGCCAAGTAAAACTGTCCACTTTGCTCACTTGACTTTGCATTGTCTGGGAATAGAGTAGAAAACTTTTTCTGAATTTATCAGTATTTTCTTGTCTTTTTGTCTTTCAGCTGTAACTGCCCTAGACGCAGGTGTCAGTCCGGTTATCATTGATAATACCAATTGTCAACTGTGGGAAATGAGACCCTATGTTCTGGCGGTATGTCTTTTTATTTATTCTTTTGGTTTCTTAGGTTTTAATTTGGCAATTTTTCTAATTTTTCCCTTAAGGCAGCGAGGATTTACCTTTGTAATGATAGCTAGCTCAGGGTATTTTTAGGGAATTTTTCGGGGGGGGGGAGGTTTCCCTCCCACTGTTTTCCCGAAAAAATGTCCTTCAAAATTTTTGAAAATTTGTCCATTATACCTCACTAAGGGAGGGGGAAGCCCAAAATTTCGAGAGGGGGGGGGGAGGGTGTCCGGTTTCGGGGGAGGACAATTTTGCCCCCCCCCCCCGAAAGTATACCCTGACTAGCTCAGAAAGAATCCTTCGTGTTATCGTTCGTGGATCCGCCTGCTAGCCCGCGTTTACCTCATTTTCTTGATGTACGTATAGATGTAATGATAGCTGTGAGACTGCAATTTATGTTGCTGTTTGCAATTTTTAGGCTGTGAAACATCGCTACGATGTGTTTTTCATTGAGCCAGAGACCAAGTGGAAATTTAGGCCAAAAGAGCTGGCAAAGTATTTTTATTTCCTATTTTTAATTACAATTTTGAGTGTAGCTTGCTTTTAAGAAATTTGAAGAAAAGAATTGTGAAGCTTTCTTTATGGGGAACATTTTAACCAATGTGTAAACCTTGTGTTGAAGCATTGGCATGGCGTTAAGTTTTAGCTATGTTAGCAGTAGACATTTACGTAATAGCTATAATTTTAAGAAAATATGACCCCAGCCCTATCTTTTTGGGATAAGGAAAACTAGGACGTTTGATTCTTTGATTTGCAGGGACGATTCTTATGGTGTAATGGATTTTGTGTTTGTAGTAGTCAGTTAGCGTTAGAATAGTTCTAGCTTTTTCTGCCATTTCTAACCTTTTTTCTCATTTCTTTTTTCTAATTATCTTTTTGCAGACGGAATGAACATGGTGTTCAGACTCAGAAAATTCGTCAAATGCTAGAATTTTATCAGCACAAAGTGTCCCTGGCTGCTTTCTATGCTGAACCTAGCCCGGCCCCTGGGAACCACAATACCGCACAGCAGCGTATTCCGTGAGTCATGAGATGGTTTTTAATTTTAATTTAATTTTAATTTTATTTTTTAATTTTAATTTATTTTAAGGCTTAACATTTCGGAAACGACAGTTCAGTGTGTGTGTATACTCACTGTTAAGGCGGCGTTTATTGGCAGAAATTTAAATATTGTTAAAACTTTTCTACAAATACAAGGCCTGGATTTTTCCGATAACAATATTAGTCGGTAGGACAATGACTTTGTTTTGTCGGATTTGCTTTCGATTTTTGTCCTGAAACTCAAATTTCGTAACGGTTTTGGGAATCAGATTTAGATATTAATTGTAGTCATTCTCGATTTTGTTCCTGTAATCCTGTACAATGTTTTTCACTTCAAAACTTGCATGTTGTTAGTTTATTTGTTAATAATAAGAATGGGGCTATTTGGCGCTATTTGGGACGGCCCAATTTAAGTTGGATAAGGGGGGGGGGTTGGGTGGGGTGCCCTGTGTTTTACCGGAATAAATCTCAGACAAAAATCAGAATTGGTCCTACCTAATTTGCATACTTAGGGCCTTTTCAGAAAAGAGAGAGCAGGGTAGAGTTGAAATCAACTGTTTTAACTCCACTCAAGCTTGAGTTTCCCTCTTTTAAATCTTGCAGGGAAGGATCGAGTTAATTTTAACTCTACTCTACCCTTTCGTGAAAAGGCCCTTAGACCTCCTAATTTGCATGGTACGTACACATTTGCACGGGGATACGTGATTTGAATATTACGCTGGCCTACCTAATTTGCATAATATGCGGATATACGTCCCTGATTTGCATTTTATTTGGGCCAACCTAATTTCCTAATTTACCTAATTTAATGTGACAAGTTCCCGAAATCTCATTTCTGAGGGGGAGGGATTTTAAGGAATTATGAAATAATTATGTCCACGCTCAATGAATTTTGCGAAAGTGTAGAAATCCACTCCGACACAGAAATTTTGATTGTTTTCTGAAATCTCCTTCGAATTTTGAATTTCGCTGGGGAGATTTTGGACCGATTTTTGCCTGTTTTTGTGTCATTCTCCAATGTCCGGAATTTTTATAATTCGCAAACTGTCACCATTAGAAAGCAGTGTACACTTCATGTTCATTGCGTGTTAACCTTTGCTTTTTTAAATTTAAATTTTTAGATCTAAATCTTCTACTACCACGCCTGTTTCTTCATCTGAAGTAGAAAATAGTTCTATGTCGCTGCAGAAATCTTCGACTTCTGTGAGCAGTGGTGCGGCTTTTTCTACGGTGGAACTGGCCTCGACTTGTCGTGCTGCCAATTCAGAGGTTAGTCAAATATTTTAGGTTTTTAGTCTGTCATGATCACTGCTCATTTTTGGGCCAAAACTTATTGGGGAGGGGGACTATAGATTTAAGTTTTTGTGTACATTGCCCAAAATCGCTAAAAACGACTAATTTCAGGTGTTTGTTAAGCCAAAAACAGCTAAAAAGCCGGAAACAAAATTTTGAAAATTTAGCGTTAAAATATTTTGGCAATTTTTCGGGTTATGGGGTGGGCTCCTCGAATGGGGGTGGGGGGGGTTCACATTTTAGACACATGGAATTTTCTCATTCTGAAGCTAGTCCTTTGGGTTCATGAACTATACTTTTCCATAGCCCCCATCCACTGATGACTCCATCTCCTCATATTAACATTTTTTAAACTTTGCATTTCTTTGTTTCCCAACTGGCATTTACACAACATTGTTGAGCAGTTCCATCCAACAGGATTATCTTAGTCTACAACTTCATGCAATACCACTCGCATAGACTTTATAGGCTAGTTTTGGAAACTCGTAGTTTGCGCAGCTTGTCTTCCAAGAACTCATTATGTATTTTACATGCGATGAATGAGCATCCTTTTTGTTTCTCATTTTTAATTTTCTTTCTTTCAGGAAGTCACAATTTTATTGCCAGATTTGCCAGGCGGCTCGGAACCGGCAGCTGGCAGCAGCGATTGGAAAACCCCCTCAGCTGGGGAGGAGGATATCTGGGCGACAGATGGTGACTCTGATTGCTCCTGGGGATTGGGAGATGGTCCCCCTGACGTTGGGGGACGGTCCCATTCTCTCCCTGATCCGTACAGGGAAGATAGATCAGCCTGCTCTGAGGAGGAAGATAGATCAGTATGTTCTAAGGATAAGGAAGATAGATCAGCATGTACTGGAGAGGAAGATAGATCAGCCTGTTCTGTGGAGGAAGATAGATCAGTATGTTCAGAAGAGGGGAAAGAAGATAGATCAGCGTGTTCTGAGGATGAGGAAGATAGATCAGCCTGTTCTGTGGAGGAAGATAGATCAGCCTGTTCTGTGGAAGAGGAAGATAGATCAGCACGTCCTGTCGAAGAGGAGGAAGAAGATAGACACAGACCATCGCGTCTGGTCCGTTGGAATCGGGCCGATTTGTTTATGGGAGAAACTAGGCTGGCGGACGATAGATCAGCCTGTTCAAAGGAGGAAGATAGATCATCCTGCTCGTCTGACGGGGAAGATAGATCAGCCTGTTTGCTGCCTGATCCTGGGAATAATTTGACGGCTGATGACGACGAAGGTTGGGAATTGGAGGATCCGAAAGCTGACTACTCCAGGAAGGGAAATTTTGGGAAAGGAGCTTCACTGGGGAAAACTAATTTGCATATTGAAACTGCTCAGTCCAGAGCTCCTGATTGGGGCGAGACTAGTGTGAAATGCGATGGAACCGTAGACGAACGGGCTGAAATAATAGACGATGCTGGTGGAAAACGGATTTCAACGGGACTGAATTCGGAAAATTTCGAGGAAAAGAAAACATTAGGCAGCTCTACGGACGCCAATTCCCGTATAGAGCCCCCTGTTCTTGCCGCAGACTTAGACCTAAATGAACCCACCAGAAGTTATGAACTTTCGTTGGCAGCGTGCCAAGAAAATTCTGATGTTGGCAAGGATGAGATTTTGCAGCCCCAAGAAGAAGAAGAAGAACTAAAAATTTCGGTAATTTCAACGGGCAATAACATGGATTGGCAGTCGGATTTTTCGTTGACGGAAACTCCTGAAGGGCAGTCGAGCAGAACTAGTGAGACAAACGGAACGGAAATCGAAACTGAAATACGGCCAAAGCTTTCACCGAAACCGGAAAAAACTATCAAAACGGATCCTACTAACTCGCAAAGCGTTGATTTAGAAATAGAATCCTATAATTTGATTTCTAAAAATGATGTAGACCAAACGGAAGAATTCGAGAAGAAGAAGAAAGAATTAAACCCGGAGGTTGCGGAAATTTCGACACCCGTCAACGAAACATTAGATCTAAAGCAGTCGGCTAGTGATTCGAAAATCTCTACGCCGGCTAGCAGCGAAAGTCTTAGTCCCAATTTTGGCGGGAAACGTCGCTCTTTGCGCCGAAGACCGCCGAAAGAGCGCCTACTGCCCTCTGTAGGCTTCCAGTGGAAGAACATGGACCCCGGCTTTGCAGCAGCGGATAGCCGTGAAGACAGCTTAGAGCGTAGCTTTGCTGCAAGTCCACCCAGTAACTTGTTAGGTATGTAATATAAGATGATATTTAGGTAAACAAATTTTTGATTGCGGGGGGGGCAGAGTCGTATTTGACATTATGAATAGGAGGGGGGTCTAACCTGAAGAATGGAGGGGTGGGTCAGAGCTAAGTTTTCCAAGTGTCCAAATTTGGGTTAAAAATAACAAACATTTAAAAAAAAACTTTCTGGAGGGGGGACCCCTTGGACCCCGCCCTGGATTCGTCTTCTTCCTCCTTCGGCAATCTATATAGGTAGCCTCCGCCACCACACCCAGCACACGTCTTCGCCAGGCAGACCACAAAGTGGGAGCCCGAAATAGGGAAACAGAAGATACGTCTTGGGAGGGCGGGGCTGTGGAAAAAGTGTGAGGGCGCACTGGTGGGGGAAGGATGGATTTTACGAGAAATGCGTTAAAATTTTGCTCTATGCAGGGTGGTTTCTGCTGGAAAAGCTATGTAATTGTTGTCTGTCAAAACTAAGCCGACCTAGAGTTGTCAAAGAGGGAAACATCGAGTAAGTATTAATACTTGGGGCAAAGTCGGATAGCCATAATACGCATGCGCAATTTCGTTTCAATAAACTGACATTTTTCTGCACGTATAGATCAATTTCTTTAACTCCAAGACTTGGTAATCGTCGTTCAAAGCTGATGTCTCCAAAAATGATTAATTTTTTTGTTCAGTGCAAATCGTTCTGTATTTTTTGTTTCAGCGGAATCTGTACTGGCCAGCAGTACGCCGATACTGGCATCAACTACCGTGTCTCCGACTCCAGCCATTCTCGTAGCGGATTGCGCCGTTCAGAACAGTGCAGGAAAAGTTGGTATGTACCCAGAAAATCGGCCTGAGTTATTTTTTTAACTTCAGTTTGCATAAATTGGATCGCAATTTTTTTGCAATTTTTCAGCATTGATTCTAATGAAGAATGAGAAATTTAGTGTTTGAATTTCTATGAAATTGACCGTTTTGCATTTGGTGCACTTGCAGTATTTCTTGAAAAAGTCCTATAATAATTCGCTTCAGAACAGATTTATATGGGTAGAGCACTCGAGTCAATTTTGTGCTTAAGGTGGTGATTCCCTTTGGTCACATAAAGTTTGCACCATTTTTACTCATTCATTACTTGGAGTTAAGATGCCATTTTTATTTCAAAATGTAGCTTGACATTTTCTCTTTTTAATGCATGCCACGAAACTAATGTTGCTTTTCTAAAATATTTTTAACACATTTTAGAAGAAGTATAATTTTCCAGAATTTTTGCAGCCTCAAGTAAATTTTTCGCGAGACATCGGTTATATCATTCGATACCTCCATCAAATAGCTGGGGACGATTTTTTATTTGTGAAATCGCTCTTCGTTATAGAGAAATAAGCTGAAATGTGTGCGTAACCTGTATTTTGCCAACTTTTCCCAAATTTGTCAAGCGATTACTATAGCTAGAAAGCAGCAATCGGGGCAACTAAAAAATCGTCCCTGGGTATATTTGTGCAGAACACATTTGTTCAGTAGCAGCCCTCCAACTTGCATGGTGAATGCTCCACAATCTTTGGAAAAAAATGGTCGTGTTTTTGCAAAACTACATTTTTTATGATAGCAGCCTACAGGATAGCAGTTGGAAGACGATCATGCGTCGGATAATTTGTCCCTGTGAGACCTTCCGATCGACGCCCTTCGTTTGATTTTGCGGCTTGCTTAGTTCAAGAAATGTTTGATTACTTGATTTCTACAAAAATGACAAGTTTTCGACGCCACAACAAGAAAATCGGCTATATCTCACGGTAGATAAAAGCTAGAAACTGGCTTTAAAAAGCAAGAATATGAAGCTCAATGAGATCTTTCGAATGAATATAGTCATAAATGTATAGCAGCTGCCAAACGATCAGAAATTGGGAAAAACCACTCTGACCGGAAATCTCGAATTTTTGAATCGGGATTGCGCGAAGGGTGTTAGAACGCTAAAAGAACTTATTTCGGAAAGTTTCATCAAATTTCATCTTGATTTACGCCGCCAAATAACAATATGTGCCCAAAAGGAATCACTACCTTAAGCCATTCTGTTTTTATAATCTGTATGTATAATGACAGATGCTTGTTAGTCATTATTTAGGAAGGGACATGTTGAATTGAAGCCCAAAGTATGTATTACGTTCTTTCCAATTATTTCTGGGTATTTTTATGTTTCCAGAGGAATTTTGGTTTTTCCTATTTTCTACGATTTCTTTTTCTTTCTAGATATTGCTCGTGGACCGCCCTACCAATTGCCTTCTACCGAAGGGCGCCCCAGCGTCCCTATCGCTGTCAGCTTACAGCACAGGGGTCTTCAGACTGAAGCGACCTCTTGCGAGATTTGGGCGCTGACCTCCTCTGCCTGTATTGGAGCGGATCTTTCGACTACTCTAGAGCCAGCTAAATCTGATACTGATTTGGCTGTAAATGTAGATGATCAAACGACAGTGACTGAAACTGAAACTGAAATTATTAAATCACCGGCTATGGGTGCTTCTGTAACTAGGCTACAGTCACGTGCCTTGTCGACTGAACAATACCTGATGGCTTGGTTTCCTGAGGTTGGTAGACTTTGACATTTTTAAAGACTACAGTATAGCTCAAAACAAAGTTTTTGCGAAGTTCGCATACTCTGAGAGCTTCGCAAAGCTAGCGGCATTTCTCTAAGTTTTAAGTTATCTGAATTTGAACTTGGCTAAAATTTAGCGAAGTTCGCATAATTTCGCGAAATCCGCAAAGATTTTAGCAAAGTTCGCGAAGAATTCAGCGAAGTTTGAAGGAGCTTCGCTAAATTTTTTGCGAACTTCTCTAAATTTAGCGAAATGTCGCTATCTTCGAGAAGTTCGCCGAGTTTGCGAACTTTGCAAAAATTAACTTTGTTTTGAGCTATATTGTATTTACAACATCCTGTGCTCATTCGCGTACGCAGCTAAAACATTACATTAGTTTAGCGTTTGCTACTGCTACTCTAAAATATTGGAGTAGCAATTAATTCGTTCACTTATTTATATACGTTGTAGTTTATCCAGACTGTCGGTTTTTAATAATAATTTGCGAAACATAAAATTAGATTTTGTGCTGTTTTTTATCCATGTTATTTTTCCAAAAGGCTGCCTACTAAATAATAATAAAGTTAGAAAATTATTTTTGTAGCCAATTTCTCTGCCTGCAAGTTTCCTAACTTTAGAGTAGCAGCTATTGTTCTGAACGCTGCAGAAATAAAGAAATGGTTAGTTTTGCCGTAGCTAAACCATAGATTTAGCTAACATTCAAAGTCCTAACCTTACCAATATTAACACAATTGTGTAAGACGAAAGGGCGCCCTTCACTTTTGCGGTTGCAACCGCTGACCGTGACCCGCCCCAGACATGTGCAGGAGGGGGTCACCCTCCAGACATGGAGCTTCACCCTGAACTTGGATTTTTCCGAGTTTTTGGGCAAAAAAGTTCACCCCCCCCTCCTGCACATGTCTGTCCGTCCACCATTGACAAACATTTAATATTCATCAGGGACCCATAACATTTACATTTTCAGAATCCTCGTGATAAAAAGAAAATTTTTTGTCAAATTTAATTTTTTGAAAAATTTCAAAATATCGATTTATATATCTGGGACTTTTTTTGAGTTTTCCTCCTGATCTTGCTATTGGGTTCATTATTAGTTTAGTTTAGAGATTGTTAGCTAAGCATTGAAACATTTGCATTTTTTGTCTACCGGAGGCTTCAGGCTGTTTTGAGTTGCTTTGCTATTTTTAGTTTTCATTTTTCAGGTCTGTGTGGATGATTTGCGTCATATTCTGGCCAACTGTGACCATGATGTAGAGCTGACCATGCGAGTGCTGGAGGAGGCCGGTTATAGTCGGTTTCAGCTGGATCTAACCGGTTTGAACCAGTTTGACAGCCCCGGTGCCTCTCCGCTGTCTAATTCCAGGACCTCCAGTACTTCCAGTAGTAGCGATTTGATTGATGATGATGAAGATGATAGTGATGATTTATCGATTTTAGAAAATCAAATTGAGGTATATAATTAGAGTTTAGGTTAGGTTTGTTTTGTGGAAAAATGTTGTGGATTGATAACCGTCTAAAAGGTAATCCCTAGTGTCTTGGCTTAACGTTTCAGCTTCACAAAATTTGTGATAATTTAAAAAAATTAAAATTTTTTAATTGCGAAGGGATTTTGTCCACTTCGAAGGCAGAATTCTCTGTTATTCTACCCGAGTGAACTAATTTAACTAGTTTTCCAGGATATTAATGCGCAAAGTTTCTTGGGAACGATTCTTGGCTGGTTGGTTTTTTATGAAATTGTTTAGAATATGCAAACTAACATTACGTCGTTTTCGATCGAGCAAATCCTCCGATTGTTTTGCTTTAATTTCCCTGTAATTTTATTTAATTTATATATTGGCTTGGCAGAAATTTGTTTACGCGAAAGCTCTCAACGCTTGTCTCTGGTAGAGTAAGGAGACAATAATTTCTTTGTCCAGAATGACTGAATACAAAAGTTACGTTGGGAATGTTGCTACTGGAGAGAACTTCACACCTACAGAAGGTTACAGGGTACCGGTGCTTATCTCCGAATTCACAGCCCGAAACCAGGAGTGACAACTCAAGTATTGACTACATCTGTGGAATGTAATGGGCTAGCCCTTGATCAGGCATTACGCCAGAGAACACGTACTCCTGTTACCTTCACACTATAGTGCCAATATCCGACCAATTTAGGGGGAGGGGGGTCACTTTTTTGCCGAGTTTTCGACCATCTCCGATTTTGCTCATTTTCACATATTTTTTGTCCCCATGGGTCCTCAAAACAAGACCAGTGCATTTTGCATAAATATTGCTTCTATCATTCTGTAGAGCCCTTCAAAAATGACCTTGACATGTGTTAAACATAGGAAAATGAAAATTAAAAGCTAGGTTAAAAAGATAGTGGTATAAAAATTTTTTGCTGTATGAAAGATACAGCGCTACAACTTTGCACACACATTAAGGACATATTGGAGAGTGCAGCTATCTGCTTTGTTACAATTCTGTTGAGTGATGGATTTTTGGTGAATTTTTAAAGTCAGAATTTTGGAAAATCAGGCGTTTTTTGTCCATGAAAAACATAACCTACAGTATATAATCTTTTGTTTGTCCTGAACGATTGACAAAGGCTACAGAAATGGCGGATAGCTGCACTCTACGCATAAAAGCACATGCGTAAACACACATCTTATGAAAGTATTATTCTATCATCTATAATAAGCTCAAAGAAATTGCCACAAAAACTACACATTTTGCTAAAAATGACCATTTTTCATAATTTTCACATTATTTATGTGGTAGAAATCCACCAAACTTGGCAGATTAATATATCCATGTTTGCTACATAAGGTGGCCAAAATAAATGCGTCAATATTGAACATGTCTGCTGTGGCGGCACCTTTTATCTTTAAAGGTCAAAAATGCTAATTTTTGAATTTTTCCAAAGCTAAATTGGGTATCACTCGATAGCTAATGGAACGAGGAATAACTTTTATAATTGAACTGTGAGTCTAAAACCCTGTCTGTGCAAGATAAAGCAAGTTATTTTCTGCTCTCAAGTTAAGTCAGTGCGTCACAAAAGCATGTATTGTGAACTCCAGGATAGCCATCCTTGAGCCGCTTTTGCACTAAATATTACCTTTAATTAATTTTAATTTTTTAATTAAGTTTTAATTTAATTATTACCATTAATATTAGTAAAGGCTTTAATTTGTTGTATCGGTCAACCCTGTTCTCGATCGTGCTCGGTCTCAACCTGACCTTGCAGGGCTCATCACCGGAAATTTCAAGTTTTCCGGCTTTGAACCTGAATAACTCTGTCACAGTTTGATTTCGAACTCCAATACTTCGTCTTGTTTTTGAGAACTTTTGGGGGCATTACATGTAAAAATGAGTGAAATCTTTAACTATTCATTTTTGACCAAAGTGAACCCCCCCTTAAGGATGGATTCCTGGTTTTTGGCTAGTGCCTACGGGAAACCAGTTGCTTAGTCCCTTGCTTAGGGAGGATTTACAGGAATCTTTGTGGCAGCTGGGTTTCGATCCACCAATCATCGAATTTGAAGCTAAAGGCCTTAACCACTCGGCCATCCCGACCTTGCACAAATGCGGGAAAACAGCCGGTTGTTTTTTGTGTTTATTGTAATTTTGTCGCTTTGTGTACATCTATTCTAGGTTTTTGCACAGAAATCATATTTTCTTTTTAGACTGCCCTGCAAAACATTTCCAAGCAGTCTTCCCCTGGGACGGCGCTTGCAGAAACGACTGGGAAACCTGAAGCTGAAACTGAAATTGAAATTGAAAATAAGCGAGCTCCCCAATTCATACAGAGACAGCCGGCACCCCACGGACTTGCATTTCCAATCTATGCCGATCAGTTACGACTAATGCAGAGCTATCTCGGCCTACCGGTTACAGCTATGCCAGCTGCAGACTTGGCCAATTCTACAGCCGGCTGCAGGCTTAACACTGTGCTACCGGCCCCTGTAGTTCGAAAGCTGTATTTTCATTGCCTTAAGGTATATACGTATGCAGCACGTCCCTTGTTCTGCCGATCTCCCCCTCTGCAAGGGGCTTGGGGGAAGGAAATCCCCCTAATCTGGGCTTATGCTAGCGTTCCTTTCTTTGAGAGGAGGGGAGGCTCAATAGTCCGAGGGGCAAGGAATTTGGGGGGGGGGCAAAACGTTTTCTGAAAATTGCTAAAAATAGCGCCATTTTTCTAGCATTCACTGTAAAAGTTAATTTTTATCGCAAAAATAGGCAGATTTATTAGTGGTCAAAAGCAAAAGAATGAGTAAAAGATCTCCTAAGGTATGCGACACTTCCCATGTTCTGTTGCCCTCCCCCTCCGCACGAGGCTTGGGGGAAGGGAAATATCTCAAAATTAGGCAGATGTAGTGGTCAAAAGGCAAACAAGAGCAAAAATGTTTGAAAATTTGGACTTCTGAGCGAATTTTTTTAGGACAAAATTGGTACCAAACTAGGGGGCACCTTGTGGTTTGGAGGGGGGGAGGTCGTTTGTTGGTAGACATCCACTAGAATGAGCCCAGTCAACTATTCCAAACCGGGACCTCATTTTCAGTACCCCCGTAAACTGACTCTGTTTGAGTCCAAATTTCTGAAAGGGAAGGGCATCTTTGCTATGCTATGCTATGCGGAAATTAATTGGAAATCCTTCATCTTTAGCCCCCAAAGGTAGTGGAAAAAACTGCGCAAATAAAATGGTATTTTAATTAAATTAACTTAACACAGGTTGATTTTATGTGTGTTCCTGTGTTGTGCTGATGACTAGTATGTGGACAACTTTAACGACAAGTAATAGGCTTTCTTAGATGGTTAGTCTTAACCCCCCCTTCACTCTCCCGGTTGCCCCATTAATAAATTTTTGAGGATAATTTTGGTTGCTAATTGCTTTCTTCAGGCCCTGTCTTCACAACCACAATCTACCGTACCCTCTACAGACGGTTCCATCAATGGCATTTCTGATACCTACTTTGACGAAGCACTGGCCCTACAGCTCCAATGGGAAGAAGATAAGCAGCATAGGGGTATATAGGTTTTTAGTCTGTGGGGGGAACTTCGCTACATCATTTTGAAGGTGGAAATTTTAGACAAATGGAAAGCACATGGGCTGACTTGTTTGAGATTTCTGATTATGGTGCCCTGCCCTTCAAATATTTCCCCTGAACTGCCACAATTATGAAGCAAAATAGGCTTATTGGATTGGCATATTTAGGTTGCGAGGCCCCCCGACCCCAGTATTTCACCCCTAAAAAACGTCCAGTCAGCTAGATTTTTTCGGTCAGCGTTTGTTGCTCAACCTTAAATCTAGACACTTTGATTAAACCAGCGGTAATATCCCAAAATCAAATTAATGTTAACAAAAACTGCCTATTATTTGCTTGCGCTGCTAACTGGTACTTTTAATTATGCTAGCTGATAGGAATTTTTTCGCGTGGAGGGGGTACTGTTCCGGATATTTTGACAAAAATAAGTCCAATAAGTTTTGTCCTGTTTTGCTGTAAAAGAGGCAAACATTATCACATATTTCTGGCTTATTCCTTGGCATTTTCATGGGCTTCATGCTCCCCCATTGATGACGGGGGGCTCACCCATAATGGGGGGGGGGCATATTTTTGGAAAAATGTTTCTAATTTTTGTGGACTTTTGTGTAAAACTGCAAAAAAGTCGCAAACAATTAACTAATTTTAAGTGGTTTTTGGCTAAAATAGTGAAAATTTCGTTAAAAATCCGGTGAAGCCGGAAATATTTCAGAAAATTTTGGGTAAAAATGGTAAAATTTGGCAATTTTTGGGCTTATGGGGTGACGTCGGAATTATGGGGCATTTCATGGCGGGGCTCCTCGAATGGGGGGGGCGGTCGCCGAATGGGGGGCTCCCCATCCCCCCCCCACTAGGGATAAGCCCGCAGGACTGGATTTTTGGCTAAGAATAGACATTTTGACGTATAAATTGGAGGGACCGGAAGGGTGGTGGATAAGTTATTTTGCCAATTTCTGTTTCAGTCTCTCATATTTCATTCTCTACATATTTCAGATACCACAACCAGCAGCAACGGTGCGCCACAGCGCACCAGCACTGCTCCTCTGCTAACTACTATCGCCAGTGATAATGCTGGGTCCAGTAGTAGTAACAGTCTGCAGGAAGTTATGAATGAAGAGCAGGCCATTCATCTGGCTCAGCTGCGGCAACAAAGGCGGGCCGGAGCCCACAACGCTGCGCCCCTCGCTGGGGCTACGGGTAGGAACCCCCCACCCGCTCCCGCTGTAACGATGGCAAGTCGACTGAAGCTGCAGCTGTTGTATGAATTTTTCCCCAGTGTGGATAGGCAAAGCCTTGGGGCCATGTTTGAGATACATCATGGGAATTTGGGTGAGTAAAAATAGGGGTGTGGGGGTTTGTTTTATGTCTGTGTCATTGCTGTTTGAAAGGAGAACGTTTCTTTTGTGAGATTGCACGCGAATTATTTTTAACAGTGATGAATATGGCCAGTTTATTTTATTAAATAATTTTATTTTTAGTAAAATAAAATTAACTTTCTTAATTTTATTTTTCAGAGGCAACCATTGACTCTGTGCTGCAGACCATGACCAATCGAATGTCTCAACCGGTTCGGGTTTATCCCTTTTCACAGCCGCAGGCGGCCGGAACTTCCGCTGCATCTGAATATCCCGCTGACGACGATTTTATTCCGGACCTATATCCGGCGGATTCCGGCGGGGACGGAGAATTTTCCGGCGGCAATCTGCTGCTGGATGACTCGTCGGAACTGTTGCCGGATTTTCTAGAGAAGGAGGAGGCGGCGCCTTCGAATTCTGACTCGCCCGGCGACCGACTGACTCGAGCCCGGGCCTCGGACTATGAACGGTTTCGAGCTGAAGCCAGTCGGTGCTTTCACGCCTGTCAAGAGTTGTATCAGAAGGCTGGGGCTGCTTTCAGGAACGGTCAACCGGCTGTGGCTTCCTACTACTCGACGGAGGTTGGTGTTAACTTCTAGAAGTTTTGTGCATTAAGCTGGTCTTATACATACTTTAGGTGGGAGTAGGGGAAGGGGTTCTGGAAATATAGCCCTTTCCAACATACGTACTTAAAATGACTCCCTTTATAATTAAAAAATGTGTGCCCTTTTTATCATCATAATATATACGTGCAATACTCTAATTTTCATGGCTTTTCTTGGTCACTTCAGATTTTTTCCTATTATACAGGGTATTTTTTACAGGGGGGGGGGCGGGGGGCCCCCGAAATTGACCCCACCCCCCAAAATGCCTTCCCCCCGAAATCGCCCCCTCCCGGAATTTTTGCTTCCCCCCCCCCGGATTTTTTGGAGGCCCAAATTTTTGCCAAAAATAGGCCAATTTTCAAAAATTTTCCGGCTTCGCCGGAGATTTTTTCGTAAAAATAGCTATTTTTAGCTTAAATCCTGTCAGTTTTGAGAACTTTTTGCGTTTTACCATGCAAAATACGCCAAAAATACCATTTTTTGGCTCATTTTTGCAAACATCCGCCCCCCTCCCCCGAAAATTTCTTCCCCCGGGCCCGGGCCCCCCCGGGAAGCCCCCCCCGGAAAAAAATCCATAAAAAATACCCTGTTATACGTATATACTTTTTTAATGTTTCGCTGAGCCATACCTAAGACTTTTGATCAAAATAGGTCTCGAGAAGATTAGCCACTTGAACAGGGTTAAAGGATGTGCGGTGGTCCTCCCGCAACTGCATCCCCCCCCCCGAAATCGCCCCCTCCTGGAATTTTTTGGGTTTCCAAATTTTTGCCAAAATTAGCGCAATGTTCCAAGACTTTCCTTCCGGAGATTTATTTGTAAAACTTTTTATTTTCAGCCAAAATCCAGGCATTATTGAAAACGTTTTGCGTTTTTCTATGCAAAATATGTATACCAAAAATACTAATTTTTAGTTTTTTGTAATCCTTGCCCGAAAATTTAAAGGTTGTTGGAACCAGGGGCGCACCCAGGATTTTGAAAAGGGGGGGGGAGTCGAGTCGAAAAACTTGCGTTCGCCAAACGCGCTTCCGCAAGGGGAGGGGGGGGTGGACGCAGCAATTTTCAACAGAGCTCCGTGCTGCTGCAACACAACTAGATTTAGGAACATTTAGGAACAAGTCATTAGCCCACGTGGGGGATCTGGGGGGGCGGCGCCCCCTAGAAGTTGACAAATTTTTGAAATTATGAAAAATCTGTAATGGAAACCTTTAAAAAGATTTTAATAAAAATTGAGAAATTTTCTGACAGTTTGGAAAATTTGTAATAGAAATCTTAAAAACCTTAAAATTTTAATAAAAAGCTGCACAGGCGCAAAGAATTAAAAAACGTGACATAGAAAAGCGTCGCACGAGCGAAAATTTTAATAATCGAGATACAATTAGGGTTGTGCCGTTAAGAAATTTCTCGGGCCGGGCTCGGGCTCGGGCCAACCAACCTTCTCGGGCCGGGGTTCGGGCCGGGCTGGCCCGGCCCGAGCCCGCCCCGAAGCCCGAGGCCCGCTTCACGGCCCGAGCCCGAAGCCCGATTCACGGCCCGAGCGGCCCAAGGAGCCCGAGCGGCCCGAAGAGCCCGAACGGCCCGAGTGCGGCCCGAGCGGCCCGAGGGTAACCCGAGCAGCCCAAGAGGCCCAAAGATCGCCTGACCGCTGCGGAGAGGCCCAAAAATGGCTCAAATCGCATCCAGTTTACCGAGCAATTTTATTAGTATTACGCATCGGTAAACCCAAAATGAACTGACATGGTTCGATTAACTGTAACATCAAGTGCAACATTAGCTATTGTTAAAAGCTTTTCATTTCGTAATTTTCAGATAATGCTCTGAGCACTAATTTGTGACCCACACACTGGAGCTATAAAGCCTATGTATCTTGTAGATTGCAAGTAAGATTTTTAGTTAAGTATTGAATCATCCAAAAAAGGAATGAAAATAAATCACTCACGCAGCTAATATTTAGCAGATTTAAACACACAATTGACCACTGACTAAAAACTGGAAAGTTGGCAAAGCTTGAATACTTGTTGGCTTCCTTGTATGTACCAAACCAGGGTTTGTCTACCGCCGTAGCAGAGTAACTAAAATAGTTCCTTCTGAATCTTACAAATGTTTATTGTTTGTTTGACGACAATAACTAATCCATAACTTTTTGCAGATAGAGAAAATTTGTATAAAGTTTAGCATTTCACAACCTGCTTGCTAATAGCATTGGATAGTACAATTATGTTTTAAACTTGTCTATATATATTTTACTTCAAATGTATCGCTTCTGGCATGCATGTATGTATGTGTGAATAAGCACCGAAGAAGACAACAGTGTGTGAACAAAGGAAGCCACAAGTCACAACGAAAAAATCAATATTTTTCAGCAATGACAAACTACCCAAGTAGCCCGGAAAGCCCGAGAGGCCCGAGCGGCCCGAGCGGCCCGAGTCGGGCCGGGCTCAACAGAGTACTCGGGCCGGGCTCGGGCCGGGCCGTCTCATTAAAAACTCGGGCCGGGCCGGTATCGGGCCGGCCTGAGCCCGAGCCCGGCCCGAGCCCGAAGCCCGCTTCACGGCCCTGGCACAACCCTAGATACAATGATGCCGCAGACGCAAAAAAATTTTAAAGTTGAGACTAAACAGCGCCCTAAGCACGACATTTTTTAAAATTGAGATGGAAAAGCGCCGCAGGCGACGAAAATGTTAATGATTGAGATAGAATAGAATAGATTTTTTATATTTTTAGTTTTGTGCACTGAAAATATCTCAATTTTCCTGCTCCTCCAAATATTCCGGGGGGGGGGGGGGTCGGGACCCCCAAACCGCCCCCTGTGTGCACCCATAGTGGGAACGATAGAGAGGCGGGCAGGCGGTGTTGGCACCTGGAATTCCCCCCCCCCTCCCTAATTCCTAAAAACACCCTGCCTGATGATGATGAGCATTATCGTTATAAAATAATGAAGAACATCTGCCCTGCGGGAGTCACTAGTAGGACAAAGCTTTAGTCCGAAACAGGCGAGAGCCAGTGAGCGCGGTTTTACAAAATGTTTATGTTAATTATGTCCATGTTTTAATTAGGCGGCAACAATGAAGGAAAAGTTTCGCCAGGCTAATTCGCGTGCTGCCCATTTGCTGCTGGAGCAGCGTGCACGCCACCTGCCCGCGGACACGCTCGACCTGCACGGACTGCACACCCAGGAAGCCACAGCGGCCCTGGCCAGAACGCTGCGGGTGCAGACCCCCAGACTAAAGGCGGGCGGTCAACTGAAGGTTATTACGGGTGGGTGTCTTTGAGTCTGTTTATTTTTTATATTTCATATTTTGTGTGTGTTTGAGTGCTTAATGTGTAAGCTTGTGATTATTTAAATTTTATGTTTTGATTATTTAAGATTTAAATTTACAGAAAAATTTTGCTCTATGCGTGTTCAATTATCTTCAATTTTAGTTTCCTTATTGTGACCTGCGTAGTGTCAAGAGTACAAAATACATAGGAGTATGACAAGCGTCATACGCTATGTGTTATGAGCTCGCTACATCCTCTGCACATTATCGGCGCTGCCCCCCCCTATAAATCAGACCCCCTCACCCTACCCCTAAACATGTACGGTGTCCAAACGGGAGATAGGAGTCTATGTTAGTATACTTACAGGTTAAGTTTGACGGGGGCCCAATGTGTGTATGGGGTCTAAGTTTCTATGATTTACACATCTGTGTACCAAATATGCAAGCACGAACCCGATCCCCCGTTTGTACCCCGTACATGTATAGAGGCAGGGTCTAGGGGGGTTCATTTATGGGGGAAGGTCAGCCAATAGCGTGCAGATGATGTACATAGCGTATGACGCTTGTCTCTTATGTATTGTGTACTCTTGGTAGTATTGGGGCTGAGCTTTTAGTCTCCTTCGAAATAGTCTTTCTGAAATTGTTCAAAATTTTTGTTCATATTTTTTGATTATTTTTAGTAATTTTGCTTCCTTTATTTCTTTCAGGTTCTGGAAAGCATAGTCGTCAGGGTCGGGCCAGACTGCGACCCGCAATCGAAGCCTTCCTTCAGCAGCGCTCGAATCAGTTCACTGTGGAGTCGCTCAATCCTGGTGTACTTTGTGTTAAATGGAAAAATGGAGCATAAAATTATTGGTCTTTTAGTTTTTTTACTTGTATAATTTTTCTAAGTATACGTATATTATGAAAAATACTCCCCCTTTTAGTTTTTGCATTTTGGTAAAAAATTGAGAGCTAAAAACTTACTTAAGCCCCATTTATACTTGTCCGTTTGGGCGTAAGCTTAATTGAAATGAAATTGTCCGTGTTGCAGTGTTGAACATTTTCTTCGGTCAAACACCTAAACCAACAGACGGCCAAACGGACAAGTATAAACCGGGCTTTAAAAACTTACTTTTAACCAACTAACTTTTAACAGTATTATTATGCTTTCGGTGTATAGTGTTAATCTTTTTTTTGAAGAATGGTTTTATGAAATGTTCAATTTTTCGCAGTTTTCAAATTTCTTGCTATTTCTGCATGGTTCTCCCCTTCTTTATTTGTTTTTCTAAGAACTTGATGTAAATCGTTGTTGTTTTGATTGTTGTCCAATTAATTTGCAGACAGACTAAGTTATTACATGTACTGGCAGCTTTTAATGAACTTTTTGCGTGATGAAAATAATTAATCAGTGCCTTGAGTTTTGCAGCTAGTTGAAATTTGATTTCCAGGTTTTGTATGAATCCTATTGTAATGGGCTAGTCAAGTTGAAAATGGAATGCTGTGTGTAGACAGCAAACTCGCAGTTTAACAAAATTGGTTCACAATTCCAATTAGTGTAATTCGGTTTCGGCAATTTGCCCTTGCTTTCGTAAATTTCTTCTAAATTCCCTGTTAAATTGTAAGCTGACACTATGTTTGTTGCAAAGGAAAACAGGTAAACACAAGAAGTTTCCGCGAAAATCTTTGATTTTTTCGAAAGTTATATATTTTCGATTTTCGAAATTAATAAAATTTTCGCCGCCTTTTGTTCAACACACCGTGTCATGTCCAGTTTGACTGCCCCGATAATTGTTGTGATTTTTTTACTGTACAATAAAATGTATTATTCACATGATATTCTGTATATTTGTACATGTTGAAAATTGTGCTTTTAATGTTGTACAGATGGTTGTTTCACGTACTGAGTACTTTAACTCACGTAATGTCAAGTTTAGTCTAGTTGTATGTAACGCTGTGTCTTAAACGTTAAACTTATCTGTATGCCTTACTGGCTTAGTTTGAGGCAATGTCTTACGTTGTCGATAAGGCCTCACTGAGGACGGCTGGGGGGGGGGGCAGTGCTTTGAAAAAATAAGTTTGAAAGTTTGCAAAAAACGTTGCCAAAAATCGCCTAACAATGACAATTTTTTCTAAGTTAAACTTTGTAAAAAAAGTAGAAAGTAAGACTTTCCTAAAAAATCCGGCGAAGTTTAAAAATTAGCATAATTTACAAAATGTTAAATCAGTTTGTCAAAAATTGGCATTTTTGTATATTATGGAAGCTTTTATTCATGGAAGCATTTCTCGAAAGGGGCTCAGGGCTGGTTTGTCGAGAGAGGGAGGTTCGCCCCCATCCACGGAAAATTAAGCCGCCGGAATTTTGTGAAGCGATTTTTCAGAAAAGTTTCCTGAAGTTTGCTTCTTAAAGTCGTCCGGTTTTGATTGGTCTAATTTTTATCTTTCTGGTTTGTAAAAAGGGGCTACTGCTTGTGGATTTTTAGGGCAGGTCCCTAAAACTTTAGCATTTCGGATGTGGAAATCTGTATCCAATGTCTGGCTATAGCAACCTAAGTCTGACTCCGTGTTAGTGTACATACCTATTTGCAATGTACAATAATTATACAAACACATTATTATCAAGAGTACATAATACATAAGATAAGCATCCCCACTTTATATAGTGTTAACATGGCAGTCCTCTGGCTCGCTAACGATTAAGCAGCCGTCGGGCAAATGGGACTCTAGTGATAGATCCCATTTGAAGTTCAGACTAAAACGGGGATACTCTCGCTTGCTACCTCCGTTTTGCTGTGCAGTTGGCTTGCAGAGGATTCAAGTGATGTTTTTTGGAGTACACCACTTAGGCTTAGAATACGGTTATGTGCTCTTGAGATTATTCAATCAGGTTTAACAGTTTTTCTGGGCATGTCTCAGGACTTTTCACTGTATATATCCCTGTGTTTGTTGTATGCCCCCTGCGTGTGTACAATGCGACGATGTAGTACTACTAATGGATGAAGCTCTTAACTTGTTTTAATGGTGATTTGTGTTTTGATCAAATAAATCAAAACTTGGTGTAATTTTAAGATTTTTGAATTTGAATTTTAAAAAACCTTCGCCATAATTGGACCGTGTGCTTGTCCCCGCTGGGTAGGACCACGCTGTGTGGATTCCAGTCCCAGTTGGTAGTAAACGCTACCACCGTTTCAGGGTTAGAGCCCTTTCCCTTTTTAAAGGAGGGTTTCTATACCCTTTGAGATTGTCAACCGGTTCTGGCAAGTTCAGAATCCTTTGGTTGACTAAACCAGGAGGTCTCCCGGAAAACCTCCCGGAATGAAAGATGCCATCTGTCTTTATAGCACAGTTCAGTTTAGCAACTATTTTAGAAGGGACATTAACATAGAGCACATGGTTCCGCAGACCAAGGGCAATTTTCTGGAAGTGTTGTCTAACGTATAAATAGACACACTCTGCCTGCTGCATCAAATGGATAGGTTTTATCAAGAGTACAATAATGACGAGTGTGTGCTCACCACTTTCAGCTGCCAAGAGATGAGTAAGCGTACAGAAATGTACACAGACGGGTGGGTAGGGTTGTTCCCGGGCCGTGGATCTGACCGGTCAGGCACGGGCCCGGTGAAATTCTTTGGCCCGGCCCGCTAGCGTGTATAGCTCAAGAAATGGATGATTTGATTTCTGCAGAAAGGACAAGTTTTGTGACGCTTGTCACTAGTGTTGTTTACCAGCCGAAATTTTCGTCAGACGGCCGACGACCCGACTAGCCGAAAGCTAAAAAAGGCAAAATGGCCGCCAGGTTGATCCATTGGTGATGCGGTGTGAACGGGAGCATTGCTGGGAATGTCGCCATTGCCCCTAAATTGTTGGCAAGTAGGTTGCCTAGAATAAACTGGGCTTTGGGGTTCCAGAACAAGTTTCTCGAGGTTCTAATTGTTTTTTCATAAATTGTTTTCGTTCTGGATCACATAATAAATCAAAATGTGGCGCAATATGACGGGTACGATAAGTTGTGAACCAAATGAGCAGGTTCCCGATGTCTTTTGGTTCACTTATCTATCCGTGCGATCAAGAGTTTATAGTAGGAAGAGTAAGACACTTGTAAGAAAGTTGCCCACCACTAGTGTTTGAGGCCGGCCGCCGGCTGGGATGCAAATCACCAATCAGAAATTTACAAAATAGAGCAACTAAGCTTGAAATGGACTCCAAATCTAGTTTTGCTAATTTTTTATGCTATGCTATGCTATTTTTCTAAGATAACATCCGAAAATAAATATCTTTGCATAAAAACTGCACTGCAAACTGCTCTAGGCCGGCCGGCCTCAAACACTACCTACCACCAAAAGCCAGACGCCTGGAGAGATTCGACGAGTTCTCTGCTTGGAGAGGCCCCGGAGGTTTTGCAAGTACCGAAAAAAGATTCCCCATATTGTCCGGTCCCAGGGCTATGTGCGCTCTAGGGGAGACTTTCGTTAGGTTGCGCCGGTTGCGGCCATAGGCAGACCTCCCATGCACTTTGACAGAGCATATCTACATAACGCAACCACCGACTGGGACTTGGGTTTGACACCAACACAGAGCACATGGTCTGCAGATGATGGCAATTTCTTGGTAGTGTTGTTGGCCTGGCCAATCTTTTTTATCCTGCTGCATTTCAGATGCAATTGTAAACGGTTTCGACAATTAGAAGAATAGTTTTCACAATTAGAACAGGACGCTGTTTGGAACGGGCAAAGGTCGGTCAAAGATCAAAGGTCAATCGCTCAATGCAAGTAACAGCAAGAGTACATAATACATAAGAGTATGACAAGCGTCATACGCTATGTATTGTGAGCTCCCTACATCCAGTGCACGTTATCGGCTGACCCCCCCCCATAAATCAGACCCCCTCACCCCGCCCGTATACATGTACGGGGTCCAAACGGGGGATCGGGCTCGTGCTTGTATATTTTGTACAAAGATGTGTAAATCATACAAGCTTAGACCCCCATACACAAGTTGGGGCACCGTCAAGTTTAACATGTAAATATACTAACATAGATCCCGACCCCCGTTTGGACCTCGTACATGTATAGAGGCGGGGTCAAGGAGGGTCTGATTTGTGGGGGGGGTCAGCCGATAGCGTGCAGAGGATGTAGCGAGCTCATAATACATAGAGTATGCCAGCTGTCATACTCTCTCTTGGTAACAGCTATACACACTTCTCCAAAAACCTTAGTGTGATTTAACACTGCTGCGTACCTGCTGTATAGGACCAAGAGCTTATAATAGATAAGAGCAATAAGAGTAAGAAACTCTTGAGCTATCATGTTGAAATCATGCAAAGTATGCTCGGTGCGTTAACTCGGGCTCCCGTACTGCCCCGACTTGACGTACCTAGCATACTTTGCATGATTTCAAGTTTCAACATGATAGCTCAAGAGTTTCTTACTCTTATCTATTATACACTGTTGATAGGGCCACGTTGTGTGGTCCCTGTCCATGTTGAGCTTTTTCAGTTCTCAAACCTGGAAGCCTTCGCTGCAAGAGGGGGTTTAAAACAGACGAATTCCTGGAAAATTGCTCTCTACCTATGCGGAGCGGTGCTAATGCTACAGCACAGGGGTGTTGGTAAAACTCAGCCCCCAGCCCTAGCCCCAGCCTCCAGCCCCGGTGGCTGAAACCAAGAGTTTATAATACCAAGTGTAAGACACTCAGCTTTTCCTAATAGAATAAGCTTGCAAGATGCTCGAAACATTAAGGCCGAAATCTCGGGGGGGGGGGCTTCTCAGCGTGTAAACATACTACGCTGACATTTTTCAAAAACGGGCGTTTTCGCCAAATTAAATACTATAACTTGAGCTGGAAAAGTCGTACAGCGATAATTTTATATCATTATGTTGCGTAGAATGAGATCTTTTAACGATATAAAAATTATATAGTTCGGTTTAGGTAATCTCTTACAGTAGTATAGGTCAGCACAAATGGGACCTGTTTGTACAGGTGTGCTGGAGTCAAATGGGAGCTAATTAATCATACAGGTAAGGTCATTAATCATAGAGGCAGATGTTCTCAAGGTCATTGTTGGCCAATTTTCTTAGCTTGGATTTAAGCTTGTTTGTAACAGTGTATTAAAATTTGTAATAGTGTTATTTGCTTTACCTACGTACTGCCTACGTATTTGCCTAGTTAATTTACCTGCCTAAGTATTTATCTAGTTAGGTTACCTGCCTAATTAGTGTTCATTAATTAATGGTCTAATTAAGTAAATATGAAGTAACATTTTCAAACTTTTTTCAAACTTTTTTATTTACCTGACCGTTTGCCAATAGATTCTTTCCTATCTATCTCAGCATCGTATAGACCAAAAATATTATTGCAACATTTTCTTCCCTTATCAACTAAAATTTTCCATTTCTTGTCTCTTATTGAATTTCTTCATCTGGACCTTTGTACTAACCTTGAAACGGAAGACATGTAACAAACACTTAAGGAAGACAAGATTGTTAGTTACGTACTTCAGAATATACTGATGTTAGCAGCCTGCTAGTGTTATCATATCTTTAGCATACTGAGGACTCAAACCTGTCAAAAGTCTTTCTCCCTGCTAGCTGCCTGCTTGTTTAAATTTTTTCTCCCTATTAGCATCCTTCTAGTCCTATCATATCTTCAACACACTGAGGACTCAAACCTGTCAAAAGTCTTTCTCTCCCAGCTAGTAGCCTTCTAGTGTTATCATATCTTTAGCATACTGAGGACTCAAAGCTGTCAAAAGTCTTTCTCCCTATTAGCAGTCTTCTAGTCCTATCATATCTTTAGCACACTGAGGACTCAAACCTGTCACTACTTTTCTCCCTGCTAGCTGCCTGCTAGTGTTATCATATCTTTAGCATACTGAGGACTCAAACCTGTCAAAAGTCTTTCTCCCTGCTTGTTTAAATTTTTCTCCCTATTAGCAGC
>JASAND010007220.1:0-11546 GCA_030248195.1 Trissonchulus latispiculum | reverse complement strand
AGCGGCCATTTCTTCAAGCTCCCCAATAAAAATTTTTTGGGGCCCCCTACCCCCTCGACGGAGGGGGGGGGGGGTATCGGTCAGAAGGCGCGAAAATTGGCCAAAAATTGGTCATTATTAGGGTAAATTTTGCAAACTAATAGAAACAACTCCGATCCCCTCCCCCTAATGAACCTTGACTACTTTCCCTCAATTCGATTTCAGACCCAATTGACCTCGATTCATTTAGATACCAGACATTTCAGAAGTGGGGGGCTTCTTCCGAAAAGGGTGGGTGCGAGCCTAAGGAGTAAATACATATACCTAAATTTTTAGAAAAAAATAGCATTTTTAAGATAAAAACGCAAAAAATCGCTATTTTTAAGATGAGCCTATATATATATAAGTCCATAAATTTGCTAAAAATTGGGGAAATTTTAGAAAATTTGACCGCTGAAACTTAACTTTTCGACACGTTTGGGCGAGCCCCAAAAAAGTGGGGGGTGGCGGCGAAAGTGGGGGGGGGGGGACCGAAAAGTGGGGGCTCCCGCTCCTCCACTAAAAATGCCAGAACTTTGAATCTCGGGGGCAGCTTTTGGAAATTTGGTGGTCGAGGTCGGTCTCCAAAAGTTAGAGATGGGTAACCCCCAACCCCCGCCAGAATTTTCTCCTCAGAAATTAAAAAACTGCCCAAAAATGCAATATTTCCTGTATTTTAACGCCTTTTCCTTCAAAACAAGGCATGTCTATTACGTTCACGTTTTTTCACCGTTTTATATATATAGCGAATTTGAGCCAAAGTTTGAGAAAAATGTTTCAATACGTATATATATAAATATCTATGCATACGTATATATACATGGGCGTATCCAGGGGGAGGGTTTTGGAGGTTGAAACCCCCTCCTTTTGAGTTAACTTTTATGAAAACTCCATTACAAACAGTTCAAATTTTTCCCCTCCCCCTCCTTTTCAGTAAATTTTAGTTAAAACCCCCTCCTTTTCAAAATCCTGGATACGCCCTTGTACGTATATATATATATACAAGTAACAAAAATGCTCGGCACAAAAGAGGCTAATATGTGTGTGTGTTGGCTGTGTCTATCCTTTAAATTCCGGTTAAAGAAGTAAAGACAACAGTTTCATAGGCACGTGACGTTATTTGACACAGCAAGCTTGGATGGGTGGCTCCATGACAAGTTGTTCCGTTCGCTTAGGACTTTCATTTGACACAACTTTGACCACTTTTAAAAAATTCCATTTTTGACCTATATATATATATAAAATCGTTTAAGGGGGGGGTCCGTTTTTTGGTCATTTTTTCGACTTTCTCCGATGTCGCTCATTTTCACATATTTCATAGTCCAAACTGTATATTTTAACGAGTTTTTGAAATTGAAGTCGTAAGTCTTACGTCTTACGTCTTAAGACACCCAAAAATTGTCCAAAAACCTAAGGATTTTCCAAACTTTCTAAGAATATGCCAACTTACTGGTAATTGCTACAGGAGTTCTTATGTGCATGAAGGGGTTTGCTGGCTTACTTCTAGGCCAAAATTTATGGGGGGAGGCGATATGGGGGGGGCTCGACGAAGCCCCCCCCCCCATCAGTGGGGGTGGGGCATATTTTTGACAACTGTTTAGGTTTTTTGCGTAAAAAATTTTTTTTTGCCCAAAAACTAATTTTGGGTTTTTTAAGCTAAAATAGTGGAAATTTAGGTAAAAATCCGGCGAAGCCGGAAAATTTTTTGAAAATTTTGGCTAAAAATGGTAGGAAATGGCAATTTTTGGGGTTATGGGGGGGACGTCGGAATTTATGGGGGGGCTCCTCGAATGGGGGGGTGGGACGTCGCCGAATGGGGGCTCCCCCCCCAGTAGAAGTAGGCCAGGTTTGTGGATGTGCTCTATAACGTGGGCTAGTCGGATTTTCGCTAGGTCACACGGTTGAGAAATAGTGACCATATTTCCCCCCCCCCCCTCACTTTTCCCACCAGAGAGGGAAAAACAACGGTGTGCTTTTTTCCCCGCAGTTTCGTTTTTTGATTTAAGCAAAAATAACGACTAATTGTTTACTCATTTAAACTGTTATACCCCCCAATTGATCTTTCGCTGCCGAAAAGCACCATATGACCTGCCTCTGTGGAGGAATGCTGGCAAATATTCCCAGGGGGGCAAATCATGCGGATAACAAGAAAATTAGGGTCCATAACAAAATTTTTGTGATATTATGAACTGTGGACGTTCCAGAGAGTGTCACAAGTGTGGATATGCAAAAGACTACACCCGAAACGGATGACCCTTGAACACGTTTGTGCGATTTTGCCACCCATCATAATTAAAACACTCAATTCAATTTTTTGCGGGTTAATATTGCAAAATGGCGTATTTTATCATTGCAAGTTAACACAAAAGGAGATTAAATTATAAATTACCAAATAAATAAGATTTTGTAGACCAAATATAGTAATTTCATAGCAATGTTGTCCCAGTGCTAAGTTTGGCTTATCTGATGGGTAATACTAAGCCTGGCTGCTGGCAACGAATTTTTAGAAGTAGATATTGTGTTTTATGCCTTTAAATGCCATTTATCTGCTGTTATGGTGGTAAAAGGAACGAAATTTGGTACCATAGTTTTCTCCCGCCCCCATCTTTTCCTCCCACTTGCAGATTTCATGCGCAAATTGTAGAGCACGTCGAGTTTAGTCCCCGTATCACTTACTTACCGTTAAAAAGTTGCGCCACGAACCGGTTACGTCCGCAATGTTTTTTCGGTTTCTCCTATTTAATGGTTGTATTGTACATATTCTTCTTCTTCGTTTTCTTGGACCATCGTGAATGAATTCAATGTGGTTAGGGCTGACCAAATCCGTCAGATCCGCCCCACATCCCTCAGGAAGGCAAACACCCTGGGGGGTCCCTGAGACAAAATATCCAACCTCGGCCTGGTTCCCAGGTTCCGCCTGCGAGCTGAGCGATGCCGGGGACAGTGGAGCAGCAGGTGGGCAAGATCTTCTCCCGCCCCACAATCCAGACATGCAGGAGGATCTGCTATGCCCATACTGTGTCGCTGTTTGGCAAGTATGCAGGAGTGCCCCTTGCATCGGAGCTGAGATAGGGACCATCCGCTCTTTGCGGGTGAGGTTGACTTCTGCAGAACTGTGTACAGGGCCTTTCATGGAGCAGATGTTGTCCGTGTCTTCCGCCTTCCAGAGACGGTTACATTCTTTGATGAACATTTTGATTTTGGCTTTTGCTGAAGTGAAATCGATCTCCACCTGCGTCTGATCCAGGTCTGCAGCCGATTTAGCCAGCTTGTCAGCAGCTTCATTTCCCTCTATTCCAACATGGCTTGGAATCCACTGAAAAGTTTCATGGGTTCCGTTGTCACTTAACTGGCACAGTTCTTGCCAGATGGCTACTGCGGCAGGACTGGTGCTGGCCTGGGGGCTAGACTTGAGTCCTTGTAGGAGGGGGAGCGAATCAATGCAGACTCTGACTTCTAGCTTCGGTCTTCCAGAGCAGGAATTAACCCATTTGAGAGCTTCTCTGGCAGCCAACAGCTCAGTGCGGTAGCTTGAGCACAGTGCACCAGCTGGCACCTTTATCCTTTCCAAGATCGTTCCTTCTCCGTCCGTGATAAACACACCAGAGCCACCCTTCCTGGACTTCTTCTTCACGCAAGGAATTGAAGAAGAAGAAGAAGAAGAAGAGAATTGTGACTGCTAAGCCGCTGCCGGACCTCCAGTAGGCTGATACGATTCCTTGGATTCGACGGAGGCAGCCTTACTGATTTCTCGTACCCAATGACGATGAGTTCCTTTGCTCGAAGAGAGATGGGAGGGAGGTTGGCTTCAATTCGAGCATAGGTGGCTGGAGTGCCAGGCAGGCATCCGGTAATTCTTCTGGCAGCTTGGTTCTGAATTACTTCCAGGCGACCTGCAGTTGATAGTGAAATGGAAGGATAGCAAGCGGCCATCGCATACTCCACAAGGGAGCGCACATAGGAAATAAATAGTAATCTGAGGTCTTCCTTGGCAGGTCCCCAACTCCTGCCAGCCAGGGCACTGAGAATAGCTATTCTTGGCCTGCATCGCTTCTTCAGATTGGCACAGTGTGGGGCAAAGCAGAACTTCCAGTCAAAAGTAACCCCCAAGAATATGGGTTTCCGGTCATGAGGGATTCTAACGCCGCCCAAGTAGAGTTCTGGCTGGTAGGAGGCTTGTTTGTTGTGAAATATACACGACTGGCATTTCTCCACATTTATGGTCAGCCCCCATTTCCTGACCCAGATTGCTATTCGGTCCAGAGCTCGTTGGAGATTTTCTTCAGCAGTCTTGATATTGGAATCGGACGACCATATAGCCAAATCATCAGTATTAATGCTCCCTTCCACTCCATCTGGGAGGCTGTCCAGACTGTCATTGATGAAGATGATGAAGAGGAGAGGGGCCAAGACCGACCCCTGGGGGACACCTTGGTGAATGATTTTCCAGTTGCTGGACTCATGCTGATATTTCACCCTTGCCTTCCTGTCTGTCAGAAAAGCTTTTATCCATTTGATTCCGCAGAGAGGAAGATCCAGGTCTAGTAGCTTGCTGTATAGGCCTTCCCTGGAGATAGTGTCGAATGCCTTGGAAAAGGCTATGAGGACTTATTCCAGTGCGTTTTGCAGGAGGCCTCTGTTGGAATCCATCGGCCACTGACTGGATGATCATGGCGATCTGGTCCTCCGTCCCCCTGAGCTGTCTATAGCCGGCCTGCTGCTGAGATAGTTTGCCTGCCATCCATTTCCAGGATATACTGAAGCCGTCGTTTCACCAGCGATTCCATAAGCTTGGCGACGCAGTTTGTGAGGCTTATTATATATATATATATATATATATATATATATCAGCTCTTCTCCAGGCAGTTGGCACCTGGTCAGTCCTCCAGGAATTATTGATAATTTCAAGAAGCAGTTCTTCTCCAGAGACAGACAAATTCTTGAGCATCTCATTGCTAATGCCGTCTGGCCCCGGACTTTTCCGGAGTCTAGCATTTTGGAGGGCCAGTTTCAGTTCCATTTGTGTGAAATCTTGCAGGCCAGAGAGAACTGATTGTCACAGGAGCATTCTTGCCGCAATCTATCCCGGTTCTCGTTTCGGAGTGACCTGAGTCTTCTGGAAGGCTTGGCATAGCTGACTTTTGCGTAGTTTTTCATGAAAGCCGAGGCTATTGCCCTAGGCTTGGTCAGACTCTTCCCAGAATCGTTGATGGCTGCTGCCGTGGACTTGGACCTCTTCCCGTCTATCGCATGAACCACCGACCAGACTTTAGATGGTTCCGTCGTCACATCAAGGCCGGTGGCGAAATTTTGCCAGGCTTCCGCTTTCAATCGCCGTATCAGAGCTATGGCATGTCTCTTAGCCTGTATCCACTCAGGCCGTTTCAGTGGGTTCCGTCTAGATTCAGCCATCAGAACTTTACATTTCTTGACTGCCGCTGCAGCCTTCCCGGACCACCAGGGAACTGGTTTTTTAGGTCTTTCTTTGGGAATTGCCTCGTTTGCTGCCGCTAGCACCGCTGACTGAAATTCCTTGTATGATTTGTGGACCCCGACCTCATCTGGTCGGCTGATTGTAGATGTATAGCTTCTTGTCTAGGCTGCGCCGAAATAGGGTCACCACTTGGCCGGTAACACCACTTGGCTTCTGATACAGGGTAATTGATTGCAGAGGCCGGCCCATAGTCGTAAGCTGATGAGGATAGGTAGATGGTCGGAGAGCGTGTTGTCCAAAGCTGCCAGCCAGTTCTTCTTTCCTTCGAGCTGTGGCATATAACCGGAGCATACATGCGCAAGGGGTGTACTGAGGGTGTACCAGGTATATACACCCTGATTGCTGAGGGGACCGCGCAATGCGCAAGCAAAATCGGGGGGACCGCGTAGCGCGAGCGATGCATTGCGATTGCGCAATTTAGCATAAATTACTCAGAAAAACAAGTCATAATTAACGAATATTACCCTAATTTAGTTAGTACAAAAATGCTGAAAATTTGAAGAGATTCGCAAGCAAATTACAGTCTGTGAAATGAGTGAAAACGAGTGGGAATTGCTAGACGGGGCTGCAAACTTGCTAATACTTTGAAAATGTGCTGCTATTCTATCGCCCTCCCCTCTCCACGTCGCACGCCCCCCCCCGTTGTGCGAAGGGGGACCGCGCAAGATAGTTTCTGGTACACCCTGTGAAGTAAGACCTTGCCCATGTATGGTCAGGAGCAGTGCCCGCCTCCTGGGCCGTTACAGGAGGGCGGGTCAGCGATCCGGAGTTGAGCACCACCGTATCTTTGCTCAGGCACCATTGGTCGATCCGATCTCCCATGTCATCCCCGGGTCTGCCGGGTTCCCATGTTGGTGAGTGAGCGTTTAGATCTCCACACACGATGACGTTTTCCTCAGCCGGCAGCATGTATATAAGGATCAAAATTCTGTTGCCTGGTTTCCTCCGCTTGCCTCTGTATCGGAGGCGCATAAACATTGACCACCACCAGATCTCTGTTCCTCAGATGGAGTCTGGCAGCTACTGCTTCAGTTGACAGGTCGTCCTGGGCCAGCAGCCTTCGATTGAGCCGAGAAAATTCCAAACCTTCTTTGACTAGAGTCAGTACACCACCTCCCTTTATAGGTCCTGTTGCCCTTGACTGTCTCCGGTTTGCCAGCTCCGCAACATATCCGCTAATTTTAGGAATTGGTGGAAGCTAACAGGAAGCTAACGTGGAAGCTAACAGGAAGCTAAATTGGAAGCTAACAAATGTTACTGTATTTCACGGCTTAGGAAATCCTATGTCCTGCTTCTATTATTTTGACCTGGAATTTAACGGTGTTCTGTTTCGTTCAGCTGAACATGCGTTTCAGTATTTCCGCTTGCTGCACTATGGATTTGAGGAAGAAGCCGCTGCTGTCCTACGTGCCGATTCCCCTATGGAGGCAAAGCGTATTGGTAGTGGGATAATAAGACGTCTTGAAACTAGAGAGTTAGAATCCTTCGAACTAATTTTGATGCAGAACATTCAGAAGGCCAAAGTCCAGCAGTGCTCCTTCAGAGATAGCCTGCGGTCATCCGGGAACTCTCTTCTTGCCCATTCTACGTATCCAAATCAGTCTGCTTTTTGGACTACTGGCCTGCATAAGAATGACCCCGTCGTCCCAGAGTGCTTTCCTGGTAAAAACGCGTTGGGGAATATCCTGATGGACCTTAGAAGTACTCTTAAAGAGGAAGCCTACTTTTCGGTACGTTATGACGTTGTACATATGGGTGATATTGTTCAAGTTGTCCGAGACGGTGAGATGCCCATTCGTATGCCAAAACGCGGCTCTCGACGACGCGCAAAAGGCAGTCACACCTTTTCGTGGCGGCCTGCCGGAGCAACAAATCCTTTGTGCTTTCATTGTGGCGTCGCCGGCCACAACATGAGGTCATGCAGATTGAAGGCAAATGGGCCTGTTCGGTGTTTCGTGTGCAAGCAAGAAGGGCACAAGCACAGATATTGTCCGTTTGCTGGGCCAATGCCTGAAGAAGCAAATTTTCCTAGCTTAGGCCAGCCCGTTTCGTTACTGTCGCCCGCCCGAGGAGCCGTGCCCTCGTATTCTGAAGTTGTCAGTAGGAAACATAACACGCACCATGGTACCAGAGCCAATGCGCCATTCTGAAGGTGCGGCCAAGATAGGATGGCCGATCAATCTTTAGATAGCTGTACAGACTTAGCTTTGTATATCCCTGCCACTGTTAAACGTGTCCGCACTCCTTCCCCTGGTCTGATTCCTTCTGAGACTGTTTGTTCTACTGCCAAGGCCACTATTACTACTATTGCTACTACTACTGCTGCTGCTGCTGTTGTTGCTACTGCTACTACTGCCACTGCTACTATCGGTGCTGTTACAACTACTACTGCTACAGTCGCCACTGAAAGTAAACTTTATGTGGGTAACTTTCGTTCTGGTATTACGTCTGTGCTTTGTAATTTGCGTAGCCTTTGCAATAAGTTTGTTAATTTTCATTTCGAAATATGTATGCAATGCGGATTTCCTGATGTTATCTGCTTAACGGAAACATGGTTAACTTCTGATTTTCCAAATAGCCTGTTTTTATGTAAGGATTTTTACACAATTTACAGGAAAGATCGGTCAAATGGTAGAAAGGGGGGAGGGGTTGCTATTTTGGTAAAAAGTACGTTTAAAAGCAAAGAATCGAACTTACCAAATTTGGGTGTTTTAGAGGGCATTGCGGTTGAAATTACCAGTACAAATTCGGCGTCGTCTTGTGTATATTGTACCCTATATCGTCCGTCTGTGACAGATGTAGGCTGTCTGATGAATCTACAAAACTGCTTGAAATTTCTGACCGATAAAAACAACCACGTAATCGTAGCCGGTGATATGAACCTTCCGGGGGTTGACTGGGAAATTCCGGCTGCGCCTGGAAACTTCAAGCAGGACTCTTTTCTAAATTGCTTTCTTGAAAACGGGTTTTCACAAAAAGTTTCTTTTATCAATCAATCAATCAATTCAGTTTATTTTGGTCATAGCACAAGACACGTACATACATGACACAAAGACCAAAATGGGATTCGAGCAAGTGCTCGATCCCCTACAGCAAGTTACGTTACATAATTGTCCTAATGCAAATAACGTTTACATTAACTATATACAATACAGACATTATACAATTCCATATTGGTCAGCCAATAATAATAATAATAATGTATGCGTACGTATATACATAACTGAAAATCACAACTCGTCAGCGAAAACACTTCACACACACACACACACACACACATATATATATATATAACTTACTCCTTAACGTCATACTTAAGAAATTCCCTAAAATTCATTTTCTCAATCGTATTTTTAAAAATGAAAGTATTGGCGGATTGTGCAACACTCCTCGGAAGGCTGTTCCATACAGGAATAACGCGGTTACTAAAAAAAATGTTTAGTACATTCTAGCCTGGCACGCTGAGATCTCAATTTTAGACAGTTTCCTCTGGTGCCAGCATCCAAAGCAAAAGAAAAGAAGCTTGCAGAATCCACCCTATCTACCTCAAAAATAATTTTGTAAGCTTGGACTAGATCTGCTCTCAGTCTCCTAAGTTCTAAAGTTTCTAGTCCGGTTTCTTTAATCCTGCTCGCGAAGTTTAAGTCTTTCAAAGCGGGAATTCTTTTTGTAAATCGCCTTTGGACCGTTTCAATTTTCCTTATGTCACCCATCAAATACGGCGACCAAACACATGAATTGAACTCCAAAATAGGCCTAACATAAGTCTTAAACATAGCAACTAAAAATTTGGTTTCTCTACAGCAGAAGCTTCTGAAGATGAGGGCAATTTTTTGATAGGCTTTAGCACAAATTTTATCACAATGAATTGAAAATTTAAGGTCTTTTACCAGGCTAACTTTCGGAATTTTTGTACCACTTACAGATAAATCATCTTGCAATAAGGGCCCTCCCATCTCAAAAAGCATACTTTTGCTGAATGCAATGGAGAGCTGATTTTCGGTGGCCCAATTAAAAACATTTGCACAATCCAGTTTAAAATCCTCAAAATCATCCAATGTAGATCCCGCTAGTGACAGTTTTGTATCATCAGCAAAAATTTTGGAGTCACAAAAAGACAGAGAATCAGGTAGATCATTTATATACATAACAAATAAAATAGGCCCAAGCACACTCCCCTGCGGTACTCCACTCAAGACCTCCCCCTGTCCGACAAAGTATCATTAACTCTAACATACTGGCATCGTTCACACAAAAAGGCCTGAATCCAATTAAAAGCGCGGCCCCTGACCCCAAAAGAATCAACTTTACTTAGAAGTTTTACATGAGAGACTGAGTCAAAGGCTTTGCTTATGTCTAAGTAAACAGCTTTTACTCCATTTTTAAGATTCCTAGCGTCCGTCCATAATTTTAAACATTCCAGAAGCTGGGTTTGTGTGGACCGATTTGACATGAATCCATGCTGGTGCTTTGAAATCAGACCATTTCGGAGAAGGTGATCAAGTAGATACTTCTTAATTACCTTCTCCATTACCTTGCAACAAATATATACTAGTAAGCGATACAGGGCGATAATTAACAGGATCCGTTCTCGAGCCTTTCCTTTAAATATCGGTATGACGTGAGCAACAGACCAGTCATCGGGCAAAACCCCTTCGTCGAATGACTGTTGAAATATTATTTGCAAAGGAATACATAACTGGGTTTTAAAAAGTTTAAGAAACTGGGAGGGCAGTTTATCGGGACCAGATGCTGACATGAATTTAATGGTGTTAATTGCGTCCATAATATCCTTACGCGTAAATCTAATGTTCTCAAATTCAAAATCAAAAGTTTTAGCTATTGGGGTAATAGAAACACCATTGTCCCGAACAAATACCGACTGAAACTGATCATTTAAGAAATTTGCCTTGTCATACGCATCTACTGCGGACGAGTCCCCTTTAGTTAGAACAGAAATGCGATCAGGCGAAGACAGCTTTTGTTTTACGTAGTTGAAAAATTTGCTGTTGGAAGGTTCCGTCAGAAACTTGGATTCACACGACCTGTAAAATTTTGCTATAGCCTCGTCACACTGAAGCACCGCCCTTCGGTAACTGTTTCCGTCCAAAACATCTCCAGTGCGTTTAAATTTTTTGAATAAAGTTCTTTTCTTATACAAAAGCCGTCTGATATGCCGTGGAAACCTAAGCTTTCCTCCCCTCTTAATTAGCTTTTTAGGAACATGTTCCTCAATCAACATCAAGCATACATTTTTAAATACTTCCCACTTTTCATTAACTGTCAGGGAGTTTTGGAACAAAACGGGCCAATTTATCATTTCCAATTTCACCAATACCCCTGTAAAATCAGCCCTATCCCAACATAAAAACTCACACGTACTATCTATTGGCTGCACAATATTCACATTGGTGGAAAAATTTACAGTACAATGGTCACTGTTGGCTACTGGAGGCTGAATCTTAACATCAGACACTAAATTCGGCACGCTTTCGAAGACTAAATCAAGGGTAGAATTCCCCCTTGTCGGCGACAGCACTTTTTGAGAAAATCCAAGTTCGATAAATGAGTTCATAAAAAATTCACTGCATAAAGGTAACGCCCGCTCTCAGTATAGACCAATCTACTCCAGGTAGATTTAGGTCCCCTGTAATAATTACGTGTTTGTTCTTTTCAATTAAAAATTTAAGGCAGTTTTGAAGCTGGGCTAAACAATTTACGTCAGTTACAGAGGGGCGGTACAAATTACGGTAAACGCAGTTTAATTTTGAACCCAACCCCCCAATTTCTACGGCAACCCCTTCCATACTGCCCAAATCTGGCAGTTTCACCTCTTTGCTTGTAGATCGAATTTTTAACAAGTATCGCGACTCCCCCACCCCCTTCTGTCTCGTCAGGACGGTCTTTTCTATAAAAATAGAATACATGTTTTTACACAAATATAGACTATCAGTACAACCAGTGTGAAGCCACATTTCCGTCAAACAAATAACATCCGGAAAATTGTTTTGTAGACATATTTCAAAATGAAAGT
>JASAND010007219.1:0-13285 GCA_030248195.1 Trissonchulus latispiculum | reverse complement strand
TACTTGTCATTCCGTCGCCATAAAATAGATGGGAAGTAATGTCAACAACAGCTTAAGGTCGCACTTCCCTTACATTCAGTCAACTTTGGAAAGCTATAACTTACTCCAATATTGAGAGCTATGAATTAAGCCACATATCAAAATGAAGCTCTACATCTTCTGCATCGATTGGTATCATTGAAACGTGTCTACCTAGTTTGTATTGGTTGCAAACTTTCCAAAACGTAACCACAATTTTTGACCAAAATTTTTTCTGAACAATTTTTTAGAAACAAGAAAATGGCCGTATCCAATGTGTTTCTGAGATAATTTGCCAGGGACGGTTTTTTGATTTTGTCAAAATATCGTTTCAGTATACAGAAATAGAGCATTTTCTGAAAATTTGGCATTTTATCCAACTTTGAAAAATCATTGCTCTTGATTGGAGGTTAATAAAGAGAAAAATAAAAAACCGTCACGGGCAAATTATCCAAACATACTATGTTGAATATATCTTTTAGATTCAGCCATTGGTTGTGGAGCACTCTTCGGTCAAAAAATATTGGCCGCAATTTGACAAAATCAGTTATTCGCCCAGAACTTTAGGCTCATTCAGTGTACAGGGCTCTAATTAACCTAATTTGTGCCTCTTTAGAAGCTCTTTAAGTTGAATATAAATTTGTCTACACTTGCGGTGTACACTGGCTCCAATTTGACAAAACCTATTTTCAGCAAGATCGCGTCAAAAATAACCAATTTTTGAGCAAAAATTTTTCAAAAATTCACCGATCAAAAACGATAACAGCTAGAGACTAATGTCTAAAGGCAAAGTTGTAGAGCATAGCTTTAAAATGATTATAGTAGCAGGGCATAATTTTGTATATATAGTTCTAGAACGTCAAATTTACGTTTCTCACTGTACATGAACGTTATGAAGCTGGCGTTTTTACAGGACGTGTATTATCATTTCCGATGTGTTTTCTGAAAATTTAAATGAAATCGGGCAATAATTGCACTTTCTGCAACTACATCTGCACGTAAGGGGAGCACGACCTTAAAAAGAGTTAAATGAATGGATTTAAAAGAATGACATTATAAATTTAATTAGGTGCTGAGTAACAGCCTTCTAGTTTTCCAGTTTAGTTCCTGACCGTCTAGCCATCACTCAAGAGCAATAATAGATTAAATTTAATTAGACCTTTTTAAATTTAAATCAATACGACCTTATTATTAACCTTCGTTTCGAAATTGTCATACACAAATTTATATTATTTATAAAATTTTCTAAAACTTATCTTTCAGAGCAGCTATTTTTGGTGCGCATCGGATGAGATCATTAACTTGTTAATTAAGCCGTTCTTGTCGTTTTTATTCGCAACCCAGTCAGACAAATGTTTTCGATTCATGACCTAACATTCCGACCCACCTCAAACTTTGCAAAGATGTTAGTTATTATATAGCTTTATTAGAATTACTTGTTAGGAGCTTTACCGTAGTCCGGCCGACGAAAAATTAGGCGAAAGCCCATTAATAATTTCACCCGATTCAGTTCAGACGTTTACGTTATACCAATATTGTTGACTGCCTATTTAACGATCAAATATGCTTCGCTTATTCTGTGTGGAAAGAAACCAACCAATGTGGATTGAAGTTGGCAGACAAATTATTTTAGTAGAAACAGCTTCAACAAATCCTGTATATTCAGTCAGTCAGAGCCGAGTATTGGGCACTTGTTCCAAGATTAGACAGATTTGAGAGGCTTCAATGACTGTGAATTCAAACTACATTTTGATGGCAAAAAATGGTCGAGTCTTTAAAAACTTTCATCAAGCGTCTTTCACTTGACGCCATTTCGGCAATATATGTATGTATTGTGAAATTAACTGTAAACAAGCTTTGCTATATAGATATTTCTTAAGATACTAATTAGCTTCCTTTACTTCAAACCCGACCTTCAGAGATTTAATTCGTCTTCCAAAGAATAATCGGATCCTCATATTTGCCTATTTTGACCAGTATCAACATGGGTCTAATGGCGATTAGTTAATAGCAAACTGAACATTCGTTAAGAGTTAAACTTTAAACTAAATCCTTTTCGCGCACACGCTTAAGAGTTAAACAGTTCCATTTGAACGCGATTGCTGGGTTAAGCGAGTTTAAAAGTTTAAACTCTACTCTTTTAAATGTTATCAAAACGAAAGCAGCTGTTTCTTATTTCTTGTCACTGCAGCTGCCATTTAGGGACTGCTTTTCAGTATTTCCAGTGTTCTCAGCTCAAACATTCCGTTGTCTTTTCATGTACTGTTTGTAACTGTAAACGTTTATGACCTGAAACGGACGCTGTCAATGTCTAAACCCGGGTTAGTAGTCTAAGTTGGGTTTAGGCATTGATAACATTACCTTCCATAATCTTTGCATTAAAATATTATTATTATTATTATTATTATTATTATTATTATTATTACCTGGTTTTGCATACTTCACAACTAAGTAGTCTGTTTAATACTTAAAGATGATACCAACAGAAGCATACATACAGGATTTACATACTAGATCCCATAAAATGAAGAAAACAAAACAATTCAATAACAAAGATACAGGAGATAATACCTACAACATGATGATACAGCTTACGTACGTATACTGACCAGAAAAATGCTAAAACATGGAAGAAAAAACAGCACAACTAACAATGCATTAACAATTGTTTGTAAGACCAACAAAACTATCGAGCCACAACAGGACAGGTTACGTATTTTAGAAAATAAAATGGATGACTTCAAACACCCTTTTTTCCTTTGGTGCAGAATTTGGTCATTGTAACGAAAAGTTTAGTTAACCACAGAAAACAGAAAGTGGAGTTTTAGGCAGCCATCAAAACGCAAAACCCCACAAGTAGACAGGCCTATCCCTAAATAGACGATAGTTACATCAGCAGTATAAGAACTAGTGAAAGCTCACAGCAAATCAGATTGACCAAGATCAAACGCAAAGTAAAATTGTACCACCAACCACCAACCAGGAAAACGAAATGACAGAAAAAGTGAGATATATATATACATAGCAAGTAGCAACCCAATGAAAGAAATCACAGAAAAAGGCTTATGTTGGAAACAGAACAAAAACGAAAAAAATACATTCAGATTAGATACGTATAAACAAACACTGATGACTGGCATACATAAAACAGACACAATCTTCAGTTAGCCTATAATGCTCAATTGCCGCCTTGAACACTACCCTACCCCAAATATATATATGTATATACGTTACGTATACTTGTTTATTACATCTAGATATGTATTTCACTTAATTGAGTGGTGTAACATTATGCTATCCGTAGAACGACGTATATATACATTCTGCGGTTAGGCAAAAGTCTAGAAAAAACAGTGATTAGGCTCCAAAGCAAACAGCTAACAAACACTGACAAAGTGGTACAAGGAGGCAATGTATGTACGTATCTGGAAATCATTCCCATACCGTTAAAACAACAATAATAATTATATACTCATGAACGAAATACAAAACAATACTCGTTTCTCTGAAGTAGCACCGCCGAAACTGGATAATCCTACACCACATAGCACCACACGCACCGAACCAATACAGTAAAAAACTAAAAAATAGAGTCTCTTGCAGTGATGAGCACGGGCAGGGCGACCAGTCGGCAAATTTCCCTCGATCAGGCGGGAAAGTAGAGATGAGGACGAGCCGAGCTTTTCCGGCTCGGCTCGGCTCGGGAGAAAATGAGGTCGGCTCGGCTCGGCTCGGGAAGATTTTGAAGGTATATAAGTCGGCTCGGCTAAGCTCGCCCAGTTTGAAATTTCAAATTTGTCCGATTACTACGAATTGTGTATTTTCCAGGTTGTTTTAGTCAAAAGGCTAGAAAACAGCTCTCTGGCTTTAGTGTACAAGTGAGAATCAACAGAGTTCCATCTTTACAGACACACTGCGAGAGACAGAGTCTACAATTATATGGTTAATGATTACTGGACTGATTACTTGAAATAAATAAGTCAAAAATATTCTTTCTAATTACACCATACACAAGTAAACTTCAAGCATAGACTAACATTTGGACTAAATTGGCTTAGAAGGTATATGTGAACAAAGCTAAAGGAAATGGCACCTAAATTAATCGACAACGTTGAAAGAAAACAGATTTTAACTGAATTTGTTGCTATTTTATTTGAACACATTCGGAAACGTTACAGTGAAATTAAAATTTTTCGTTAGGGTCGGCTCGGCTCGGCTCGGCTCGGGAGAAATTGTTGTCGGCTCGGCTCGTCTCGCGAGCCGAGCCGCGAGCCAAAATCCTCATCTCTACGGGAAAGCTGTTCGACTCGGCCCGGCGCGCAAGTTGACAGAATGCAGCTCCGCCTGGAAGCCAAAAGCAAAATTTCAAAATTTTTCTAACAATGTTATTTGAAAAACTTCAGTACAGCATGAAAAAGCTATACTGTACTACGTACGAAATGTTAAATTATGCTGTAAAATAACCAGAATGAGGTATTAGATTGCAATCTAATTTTACCTAGTGCTTTCACGACTTTCCCTCAGAGTCAACCGGGCCCGTTCCGGCACAGGTCACAGATAATAAAGTTTTCTACCCGGGCCGGCTGACTGACCGAAATGCTCATCTCTAGTTTACTGGCTGTAAATCACAAAAAATTAATACCCACCCACCCATAATTTGTACTTAAAACTATAAAAAATTTAAACAGCAGCAAAAATGTGTGAAAAATCGGTCAAAAGTCATAAAAACATGAATGCTAACAATATACGTCTAACAAACACCAACAAAATCCTACACGTTATACTATAATATGCAATCGAAATAGGTCTGCGCATTCTAGTACACCTTGTGTTAATTAACTTAACTAATTAACCAACTAACAGTTGGCTAATTTTGTGCAACGCCCATCACCCTTGCTCTAGGCTAATCAAAAAATTGAAAGATGAAGCAGAAAAGCATAAGGAAGCATCCCACACAAAAAGGAAACACTGAAATACCTGAGATCAGAACAGAAATAGAGACAGAGCAAAGACAACACATGATATATATACTCAAAAAGGCCATAAAACAATTATGCAAGACACTTGTCATCAGACCGAGCATAAATATGTAAATAAAAAATGAAATGCATATAAAGACATATTGAAAGAAAAACATGGACTGACAAGAAGCCTACAACAGACAAAAATGATTGCGCCAGCGTGGATTCAACTATTGAGATGCAAAGAAAAACAGAAAAAACAAATGAGCCCAAACTTAACCAATTCCCACCCGCAACCTGGCTTTTTCCTACAGGAGGGTGGTGGTGCTGGAGGTTGAATCTATAGGTATTTTTTAGCCATATTAAGCTTAACTTCAAGTTGAAAAAGTTCCACTTTTTAGCTCAGCAGCAAAAACTAGCGATCTTTTAAGCATTTTTAGATCGGAGAAATCGGTGCCACCTGCCAGACTTGGGGGGACCCGCCCCCAGACTCCGCCTCCCAGAAATTTTGAAAATGCCAGGCAACTATTTCATATTAACTCTCAAATAACTGCAAACTCCAACGAATATGACAGTAATGACACACAAATAGTTCAAGGTGATACAATATACAAAATGATTCAAAACATTGCATTGTAAATTCAACAGTCAAATAGTATAATCATTACCAGCAAATCACAGCATAGAATGATATGTCAAACAAAGCCAGTAAATATATATACAAGTTGCACAATACAAGATCAGATCTAAACAGTTACCAGAAAACCCAAAAAAATCAAAAACAAGTAGTATGTTGATCCAAATCCTAAAAAGTAGTCTACAAATGTGATGTGCGTCCGGACCACTCCGAAGCGTAGTAGAAAAGTATCCGAAAGTTGTCAAATTGTCAATTATGGAAACAGACTGCATAATGTGCTTAGCTTTCGTTAATGGAGCGGTAAAAGCTCAAAAAGAAGTTGTAAGGGCATTGTTCCCGAAAAAGTTTGAAAATGTTGAGTTGAGAATATGGCTAAAACAATGAGAATGAGCTATTTACGCATTCATCCAAATAATTCAAAACAAATAGTCTATGCATACAACAACATTTTCAACTAATTTTTTGGCGAAAAATGAAACCACATAAGACATAATCACAACATAACATAGACTGTTTAGGTAAATAGTGGAGCACAGTAGACAAATTAACAACAACGTCGAAAAAGCTCAATCAAACAATCAATCTCAAGTCACACAGTGGCTTCCATAGTCACAATGTCAGTAGCTTTTGTGTGACAGTTCGCCGAGAGCCGCTGATTACAATTAGTCCGGGACGACGCAACCAGATCAGCCCCGGGCCCGGGATCATTCCATCGCTGATGGGACAGTTCCGGTGGACAGTTCAGTTTCAGATCATCCTCTGTGGAGGACTGATCAAGGGAACAGGATGAATGGTATAGATCGATCCCACTTACATCCGCATCCTTAATCTCTGATGGTGTAGCTGTAGCGGATCGAAACGATCGAAACCAGTTACACACCTTCCCACGACCAGGTGTGCTGAACTTTTCCGAAGTCGTAATTTTCGGGGAAGGTGGGACCGACAGCTGGACGGAGCCGGATCCGGATTTTGAGATGGAGGAGAGTCCATCCGGATCGCCGCGAAGATTGTTCAGGATGGCCAGACTGGGCAGGTTGGATTTTCCGGCAGCCGGGACAGAAAAACCGGTTTTGGACTGGAGTTGAAAGGCGTGTCGACGATAGAGACAGAACAGCAGGATCAGAATGCAGATCACCAAAATCCCGGCAAGAATGATCAGACAAACAGTCTCAATCCAGACGCCGGCTTCGCTGTAACCGGCCGACACATGAGGATCTGAAATAGACAAAATCAACTTACACTAGAACAGAGATTAGACAACAACTAGTTACACATGCCTATATTTTTGAGCAAATTCTACAGAAAACTATCCAGGTAATATACAAGCTGTCACATTGTAAAATTAATGTACAAGCTACATATCAAAAATGACTACAGCACTTCGCAGGTAAGGAGGGAAATAATACACTAATGACAAAAATTTTCCGACTGCACCCAAACTTTGTCAGATATTAGTTACTGAGTTTCTTCAAAATATATACTGTATACGTATATTGATGCTTTTAGCTTTTCACAGCGTTCACAACAGCCTTGCAAGAGTTGCTGACCTCTCCATGTTTCCCTCCATTGCATGGGAGGTGGTCAGGTGGATGAAGTTTCCTTTGAAAGGCCAAGAAGGTGTCTGCTCCAGTTTCCCATTGTGGGACAGCATTCAGGCAACAGAGCGAGAGTCATACTAGCTATGACTGATGGGGAGAGACAAAGGTTAGCGCCCTCATATAGCCTCTTGGCTGAGTAGCCCGGCAATAACAACAACAACAACAACAACAAGCCTGCCACGGACGGAGTCTCAACGCGACGCCCAGGTGGGCCCTCTCCAATGGGGGCTGCGAATCCGTCCCTTTTTACGGCAACCCGCCCACGGTCTCGAAGACCGGGTGTTGGGGGTCGTCTCTCCCGGGTGTTGGGGGTGGTCTCGATGTTGGGGTGTTGGGGGTCGTCTCGATTCAAGCCCGGCTCAAGTACCTGGGAGAGACGTCCCCCTCACTCTCTATTCTTTGCGGCAACCCTGTGGGTGTGGTGGCATTGGCGCGGGCCACCCTTCGAGTGGCTCACGATGCTTCTGCCGACCTCAACAACAACAACAACAACAACAACAAGTTTCCTTTGGTTTTTCCAGCAGACTGTTACTAGTCACTCAGATTGCTGATTTGTTTGTCAATATGCAGAACTAACAGCTGGGTGTGCGAACACGCAGTCGCAGCACTACCTGATTTACCATGAATCCCACGCCCACCCCCGGAACGATGAGGATCCGCTTGCAATCTTTCGAACTGGAAGATTCCGCCGCGACCCGCAATTTGGTGTACATACCCCCCCCCCTGTGTCCACTAGAAGAGTGTGTGCAAAACTTTAGGAATGACCAAACCTTAATTTGAATAAATTAGCGAAATTTTGCATTTCCGAACCCTCTACAGCTCAAAGCTCATGGGACACATATAAGCTTTATATTAACGCTTAAAACTATGACATAGCTCATACAAGCGTACAAAACAGTAGCGCTCTCCGAAGAAGCTGTGGAAAGCACCCCCCCCCCCCGCCCCAGTGGCGTATCCAGGATTTTGAGAAAGAAGAGATCAGGCGCCCCCCCCCCAGATATCCCCGGCACCCCCCTCTCCTAGTAAGAAGGTCGCATTAGGTACATATATACCAACCAGAAATTGGACTGAGCGTTGTGGGTGAGTGGCCCGGATCCTCCAGACTGATCATGACGTGTCGGACTGACTGGAGAAGCGGGCTGGCCGTCACATTGTGCTCCAGCGTTTCCATCAGCGTATCCCGGAGACCCCGGACCGGCCAGCTGGACTTCACTGAACGCTGAAATACAGGCGAAATGAGGGGGAAAGGATTATATTATATACTAGAGATGCACCGGGGCCGCCACTACCGGGGCCGGGGCCGGGAGCTCATCGTGGCCCCGGCCGGGGCCTAGAAATCGGGGGTCCAAATCGAAAATTTTCAAAAATTTTCGTGAAAATTTAAATTTTGCAATAATTTTTGATATACAAACGTTACTATCGTTGTTTTCATTCATATCAGCGGGAAAACAAACGATTTGTAACACTTTTTGACTTTCGAAAATTCAAAATTTTGGCCAAAAAATGTCAAAAATTTACAAAATTTTGCTAATTTTTGGCCCCGGTAGGTACCGGGGCCTGACCACCGGGGCCGGGGCCGGGGCCTGACTACCGGGGCCGGGGCCGGGGCCAGGCCCCGGTGCATCCCTAATATATACATAGAAATTAGCAAAGACAGAAAAAACGAGGTTTGTAAGATCAAGTTGTACAACTGATAAAGAAGAGTAAACAACAGAAAGAAACTATATATATATATATATATATATAATACAGGACAAGCTGAGACTACAGGGACAGTGTACGTAGTGTAGAGAACGGTAACAAGGCTGCAGATAAATTATTTATAATACCATTTTATAGTATTATTAATATTTTATATTATTTGTACCAAAGGGTGCAGATGCTAACAGAACTCCTGAGTACGTAGATAATATTAAACCAGCCATGGCCTCGTACCTATCGTTCCCGTTCACCTCAACAATTATACAACATTTTCAATCCAGCCAGCAAAACTTAAACTGCTACCAAGAATCCCTGTATATGCTATTGAGCATTTACGTACCATGATAACTTTAAGCACAAGCGGAGTTTTCCAGACAAGCTGACACTGGATCAGAAATTGATCCATATCCTTGGACAGAAGAAACAGAAGGAGATGAAAACAAATCTCTTCCATGCTCACAGTCTGAAAGAGAATAAACAAAAATAAACAGAATAGAATAAATAAATAGTCTGAAAAAACATATTATGTATGTATGTACAACAACAAAAAATTAGCACACAGTATCATAGTGAGGCACAAAATCTGGATCAAAAATCCTTCACATCTAAAGATCTCCAAGCCAGCTCTCCCCACTACCTCACTATGTATCATACATAATCCTTACCTTTGGCAAGAGGGCCACATCCAAATGCGCATAGAAATAGTCACAGGACTGATTCAGCGGTGAGGAGGAGAAGGTCTGATGACGCCCGCGATGAAACAGGGACAGGTTGGGTCGAATGGGATCCGAGGATCCAATCACGGACTCCGACAGGGCCGAGAGTTCATGTCGGCTGCAGTCCTGCGACGGATATTGGCGGCTGGCCTCGGCCAGGGACCAGGGCATACACTGACCCAGGGGCCAGCTGCAGGTCCCCTTCAGACACTCCCCACTGTGAACCGGCTCACAGATCTGAAACACAGAAAAAAAAATCAGGAAATTAAAAATTGGGATAAAACGAAACGAACGAACTTAAAATGGTAGATGAAAATGTTGAGTAAAATAGCATTACAGTCTAACAAAACTGTGCAACTTCAAGTCAAATCGTCAGAAAAAATACTCGTTCTAATGCACTTCAAAGTTCAACTACGTTGTATGATCTTACCTCTTACTTCTTCAAACGTTGCATAACTGGACTGTCCTACTGGGGGGGGGCGTCTTTTACATTTTTTGTTTAGTTGCAACTAAGCCTGCTCATAGTCGCACAAAAACCAAACCAACTCGTCTACAAAAACAGAGATTCATTTCGTAATTAATTCGGACTGGAAGGAATCATACCTGAAAGGGAGGACAACCGGACCAGGAGCCGGAGCGCTGAGCGGAGACATCCACCAGACAATTGTCCGGACTGCATTTGGGCTAAAAATCAAACAGAAAAAGATAGATCATGCAACTGAACAAACAGATATGTAACTCAGCCAATACAGGGCAAAAAACTGTCTCGTCCCCCTCACAGTCCAATGGAAGCTCCAATTTATGGTCTCCAGGAAAGTCCCAGGAGCGGTTCTAGAGATTGACTTCTTTCATTCGTGATTCCTTAATACTCATTAGACGAAATTTAATTTCATTCGTTCATACGCGATATACACTGCTTCAAGCAATGACTGACAACTGACGAATGACGAAACTGAAAAAAAACCGAAACGAAACGAAAAGGAAACGAAAAATCACGAAATCACTGCCAGTCTCTCTGAAACTTTCTACTTTGCACGATATTCCGTCATTCGTTAACAGGCAGCAATCGCTTCATATGGCCCTTTAGTCGTATACACAAACGTTTTATTGTATAATTTCTGTATATATATATATATATATATAAACTATAAGCCATGCCCGCAGAGCTAGTCCAGGGTGTGCCTATCTTTGGATACGGTATAAACATTAACTATATATATATAAATTATATATATAATAGGTGGTCCAACCTGTGTACAGTTCATATGTCCATCCATACAGATACACTGGCGACAGTCCAGCGTATCCATGCGAGTCCCGTGCGGATGAAAGATATCCAACGACTCATCAAAGCACGGAGAAAATTTCTCACTGGCTGATACTGAAAGATTAAAACCATGATATGACATCAACCAAATAAAAAAAGCGAAATCTACATCCCTGAGTAATACATTACGTACATACCAGTTACAGCGTAGCTACAGAACAAAAAACTAATTTTGCCTGTAGTATCTGAAGCAATGCATATGCATATGCCAAAGCAATAAAGAAATGCAAACTTCACATCTAAAAGAGACAATTAATTTTTAAGATTAACCTTTGAGTATTCAAAATGATTCTAAGACTATACGTATATAAGGATTTCCAAAAAATTAGATTCAGTTTCTCTTTTTTCTTGCTTGTTTTCATTTTCAACCAGTAGCATCTCCTCTCTAGTGCTTACAGTTTTCACAGTGTCTTCCGGTATGCATGGGCCCACAGATGCACACATAGCTATCCTCCGTCTCCCGGCAGGTACCAAAATTCTGACAGGGATTACTGTGGCATAAATGAACAGCTGAAAACAAACATAAAAAAAAGAATATAAACAACATTTACCACAATACAAAGCATCCCTGCAATTCGCTAGAAGACATGGACGTCAGTACGGATTTGTGTTTAAGAATAAATATGAACGAAGCCAGTGGAAAGTCACGAAAAGTAGCATCGGGCTAGTCAGGATTCGGGTACTAATGAGCATGACTTTAATCACGTGATAACTAGTGGGTGGGTACTGGATATCCGGATAATTTTTACAATCGCATAATATCCGATTTGAGAAAAATATCCGAATATCCGGATATGCGTTTACATTTCAGACAAAGCAATGAAAAATTAGCAAATTTTTGACAGAAATTTCAAAAATTTCTTTGAAAACATTTCTAAATCCAAGGTTGTGAATAGGCGGTATAACAGAAATTCACAGCATATATATTATACTAAAAAATGACAGAAAAATTAAATAAACTGTGAAATTGAAAACTGTTCTTGAACTTAAGATTCGAATAGGCGGATGACCGGATATCAATCCGGATATCCGTTAACGTAAAATAAGCGGATATCCGGATATAAAACATATCCGGTGCTCATCACTGGTTACAACACACCCCGTGCTTCAGTGTGCACGCATACAAGTGACTACCGGTTGACTTAACGTCGACCCACAGTTTCTAAACACTCACCGATATAGTGGCTCGGTTTGTAATTATATTCAAGTGATTCTACTGTGCACATTATACGTATATATATATAGCTAACAGAGATGAGCACATGCCGTGGGAAAATTTGCCTCAGCCCGGACTGCTTTGCCGGATAACTTGTATATATATATATATATATATATATATATATATATATATATATATATAATCAGCGATCTCTAATAGCTAACTAACTAGTAACAAAAATGCCCTACCGGTCATTGCTAAAGGGGAGAATAGGGAAATGCTGCTAAAGCGGAAAAATGCCAATAGTTTCGTGCAGATTAATGTCTACTCAGCGCATAAAACTGTTGAAACCAGCTTTTTGCCGCAGAATAGGGAATCTAGCCAGCGCATAAAACTGTTGAAACCAGCTTTTTGCCGCAGAATAGGGAATCTAGCCAGCGCCTAAAATGATTGAAACCAGCTTTTTGGTGCAGAATAGGGAAACTAGCCAGCGCCTAAAATGATTTAAACCAGCTATTTGGTGCAGAATAGGGAAAGTAGTCAGCGCCTAAAATTATGGAAACCAGCTTTTTGGTGCAGAATAGGGAATCTAGTCAGCGCCTAAAATGACAGAAACTAGCTTTTTGGTGCAGAATAGGGAAACTAGCCAGCGCCTAAAATGATTTAAACCAGCTATTTGGTGCAGAATAGGGAAAGTAGTCAGCGCCTAAAATTATGGAAACCAGCTTTTTGGTGCAGAATAGGGAATCTAGTCAGCGCCTAAAATGACAGAAACCAGCTCTTTGGTGCAGAATACGGGAACTAGCCAGCTCCTAAAATGACAGAAACCAGCTCTTTGGTGCAGAATACGGGAACTAGCCAGCGCCTAAAATGATTGAAACCAGCGTGTGGGGCAGAATAGGGAATCTAGCCAGCGCTTAAAATGATTGAAACTAGCTTTTTGGTGCAGAATAGGGAATCTAGTCAGCGCCTAAAATGATTGAAACCAGCTTTTGGGTGCAGAATAGGGAATCTAGCCAGCGCCTAAAATGATTGAAACCAGCGTCTGGGGCAGAATAGGCGCCTCTCGCCATCCACCCTATTCGCGCGAAGTGCTCAGATACGTACTCAGTCGCAACGGTGTGACTATAATACAAATACATATGTATGAGAACGCAAATGATACTAC
>JASAND010007218.1:0-17451 GCA_030248195.1 Trissonchulus latispiculum | reverse complement strand
TGCCACAGCTCGCTAGGAACACTTTAGAGGGGTCCTCCAGCCGACAAAAAATGTTCGCCTCACCATGGGCTTTCATTTGATACCAAACTTGGAATTTTTTTAAAAAATCGATTTTTGACCAGTCCGGACCCTGGTCAAGATGCCACGGGCCGCTGGGTTCTTTGGAGGGGTCCACCAATGACAAAAATGTTCGCCTCACCAAAGGGCTTTCATTTGATACCAAACTTGACAACTTTTAAAAAAATCGTTTTTGACCGTTTTGGACCGGTCCGGACCATGGTCACGGCGCCAGGCCGCTGGGTCCACTTTGAAGGGGTCCACCGATGACAAAAAATGTTCGCCTCACCAAGGGCTTTCATTTGATACCACCCAACTTGGCCACTTTTAGAAAAATCGATTTTTGGCCGTTTGAAGCATGGTCCACGGTCCGGACCCCATTGCCAGGGCGCCAAACGGGTCCGGGCGAAACCTAAAGGGCTTACGTTTAGTACTCCCGCAGCCCCACCCCACACGCCCAATATGAAAGCTGTACCTGCAGCGGATCCTTCTATGGGAGAGGTTAAAGTTGGACCTGCGACACGGTAGGGGCCCACCTCCATCAGGGTGCCCCCCAGCCCCACGGATAGGTGATAGAGCAAAAACTAATGGGCCATTTAGATTCACCGCTATAGGGGGTTCCTATTCGAATACGAAACCTCAGCCCAGCAGCTCTTATGTATAGGGCTGCCTACTCCGTAGGCCCAGACCCCCTTTTACACGTTAACTGCTGACCCCTGTTGCCAGGGCGCTTCACAGATGACCGGCCGACATCAAACATAGCTCTAATGGAGACGTCCACCCTTGGGCCTATGACATACCCATATGAGAGCCCAGCTTCACTCGCTGCGATCTATTTCGAAGTGTAATTATTTTCGGACTTGTTTTTTCCGAGGGTCACTTGGGGGGGTCCCCACCTGTGGGGCGGGGCCATCTGGGGGGGTCCGGGAACCGCGGAAGTAATTTCCCCCGGAATTGCGGAACTTTTTGTACAAAAAAATCCTAAAATAGAAGGGCTCCGAAGGGTCTTCGACCTGCACCCCTAGGAAAAAAAGAGGAGAAACGCGACCTGCGGGGCCAATTTCCTTATCTCAGAAGATCAACCCGGCCGATCCACGCTGAAATTTTGACAGCATGTGGCCCCTGCCCACAGGCTCTTCACACACCAAGTTTCAGCACGATCGGTCCACTCCTCCGCTGGCCCCAGGCCAAACAATGTCAGATTATACACATTGCGTCAAATTTTCCCTATTCTAGGGGGAGCGCTAACGCGCTCCCTATTCCACCTGTTTTTCAAATTTTGCATCATTAAAGCCGACTTTAATGTGTGAAGCATTAAGATCTAGAGAAAGAACCAACACGGAGCCCTCTGAAGTTGAAGAATTTTGCAATTAGGGCTCTCCCAAGAATTAATTTAGAGTATTTTCGCGAACAGTTGATGTGGTATTAAGTATGGCCGGTTATTGCAATATCGAATGTATATATTAAAATATTTTTAAATTTTTCATCTGCAAGACTTGCAAGCAGCTGTTGCCGCTGCTACATGCGAACTTATTCAACGAATAAATAAAATATTAGTTTATCAGTCAAAGTAGCATTCAGCAAACTATTAAGAAGGCAGACATGGGGGGGTCTGGTGGCGCAGCCCCCAGTAAGAAAAATTTTTAGAAATATATATCACGTTTGAAACACAATTTTTCCAGCATTGCACAATTTCATTTGCGTCACACGAAAAAATTTGCGCCATGACGCAGCCCCTGGCGCAAAAAATGGCCTCAAAACAAGATGAAACTATTTTTAAGTTTAAAATTGCTAGTCGGCCTAAAACTAAACTACAGATAACTTGCAATCGCCTGAAATTCTGCAGGCAACAGCGGAATAGCATTAGAAATTGTGCCGTGTAAATCTCCTTCTTTGGCATTGACGTTTGCGTCTGGTTGCGTTGCAGTAGAGTGCTGCTGAGAGGATGGATCATCTTATATACAAGAATAAAAATGCTCCGGTGGAGCATGAAAAATGCAATATGGGTGACATTAGGTTGTAAATGGACAGAGGACTAGGTTTTAAAACGTTAATATGAGAGGGGCAGGTTGTAAATGTATGGGAGGGGCAGGTTGTAAATGCCGGGAGGACTAGGTTAAAAGCGCACTAATATATATGGACCAGCTTCGCTGAACAACCCATATTCGCGGTCACTCATGCTCCACTCCACATGACATACGAGTAAGATCCTGCATTCTTCAACTTTCAAAGCAAGCGGGGCGATTTTGAAATATTAAAGCTTATTCCAAATAAACAATGCAGTGCTGGTAGAAAGGTGTTCAAGGTGTTTTTTCTGCAGTGTCAGCGCAGAATCTTGTATTAAGTTGATGCGAAAAGCAGTTGACATTATGTACATGTATTCAGTGGCGTAGATACAAAAAAATTTCAGGGGGGGCGGTTTGGACCGAAGTCTGGGGGGGGGTAAATTTTTTGGTCAATGTACATTGAACTTCAATGTATGAACACTACGCACAAAATTCTTATAAGGTTCTAAGCTAAAATCTATTGTAACCGAAACCGAAAGCGGCATGCTAAAACCCAAAAAGGGGGGGTCTGGGGGGCGGAGCCCCCCAGAAGTTGAGAAAATTTTTCAATTTTGCCATTGAAACGCTATTGAAACATTGAATTCTTCGCATTGTATATTATCAATTGCTAAACCAAATATTGTAATTTAATTTGCTATATATTTTCCACTTCTCTCAGATCGGATGCTCCCATTATGAGAACAGGGTATTCCAAGCAGCACATTTCCAGTATCCACCATTTAAGGCAATCATGTTTGCAATAATGCAGCTGATAAAACTACAAAGCTGGCAAAGCAAAGTAAAGCAAACTAGTAAAGGTTTAATTATATATATAGTATTAGTATGCTAATAACTAAGTCGCGCCGAAGGCGCGAAAATTTTTGAATGAAGTACAAATGCACTAATTTTTGGGGCATTTTTGTACAATTTCTTTGCGTTTATAATAAATTTAAAAGCCCGCGCTGCGCGCGGGCTTAAAATTTTTCTTCTGGCCAATTTTTGTCAGGGGGCAAAACCATTTCGGGGGGGGCGGCCGCCCCCCCCGCCCCCCCCCTATCTACGCTAGTGCATGTATTATTAAGTTGTATAATAAAGGAGCACGACCACATATATATACTTGCAGGCCGTGCTGACATATCGTACAATTTTTCGAAGAACTGCCAATATCAACAGCAAGCAGCAGCCGATAGAAACTCTGGACAGTTTTCGCGAATATGGGTTGTTCAGCGAAGCTGGTCCATATTAGTGCGCTTTTAACCTAGTCCTCCCGGCATTTACAACCTGCCCCTCCCATACATTTACAACCTGCCCCTCCCATATTAACGTTTTAAAACCTAGTCCTCTGTCCATTTACAACCTAATGTCACCCATATTGCATTTTTCTTGCTCCACCGGAGCATTTTTATTCTTGTATATAAGATGATCCATCCTCTCATGGAAAATTCATACATTCCTCGTTGGCAGGTTGTTGGGTTTACTTTAGGTGAAAGGGGGGGGGGTAGGCTTAGGCAACAGGGAAGGGGACGACAAAAAGTGATAGAAAGAAGCTGTAGACCCCACGTTTTCAAGCCCACTCCCACTCCCCCCTTTTCCGCACGCCCCCATTCGCTGTTTTGGCGGCAGGGTTGGGCGAGATCGCGACCATGGTGACAGACCGACTAGCAATTTTAAACTTAAAAATAGTTTCATCTTGTTTTGAGGCCATTTTTGCGCCAGGGGCTGCGTCATGGCGCAAATTTTTTTCGTGTGACGCAAATGAAATTGTGCAATGCTGGAAAAATTGTGTTTCAAACGTGATATATATTTCTAAAAATTTTCTACTGGGGGCTGCGCCACCAGACCCCCCCATGTCTGCCTTCTTAATAGTTGCTGAATGCTACGGTGACTGATAAACTAATATTTTATTTATTCGTTGAATAAGTTCGCATGTAGCAGCGGCAACAGCTGCTTGCAAGTCTTGCAGATGTAGCACTTAAAAATATTTTAATATATACATTCGATATTGCAATAACCGGCCATACTTAATACCACATCAACTGTTCGCGAAAATACTCTAAATTAATTCTTGGGAGAGCCCTAATTGCAAAAATTCTTCAACTTCAGAGGGCTCCGTGTTGGTTCTTTCTCTAGATCTTAATGCTTCACACATTAAAGTCGGCTTTAATGATGCAAAATTTGAAAAACAGGTGGAAAATTAGGGGGAGCGCGTTAGCGCTCCCCCTAGAATAGGGAAAATTTGACGCAATGTGTATAATCTGGACATTGTTTGGCCTGGGGCCAGCGGAGGAGTGGACCGATCGTGCTGAAACTTGGTGTGTGAAGAGCCTGTGGGCAGGGGTACATGCTGTGAAAATTTCAGCCGGATCGGCCGGGTTGATCTTGAGATATGAAAATTGGCCCCCTGCGCAGGTCGCGTTTCTCCTCTTTTTTTTCCCCAGGGGTGCAGGTCGGAAGACCCTTCAGAGCCCTACTATTTTAAGTTTTTTTTGTACAAAAAGTTCCGCAATTCCGGGGAAATTACTTTCCGCGGTTCCCGGACCCCCCCAGATGGCCCCGCCCCCCCCGGTGGGGACCCCCCAAGTGACCCCCGGAAAAAAAAGTCCGAAAATAATTGCACTTCGAAATAGATCGCAGCGAGCGAAGCTGGGCTCTCATATGGCTCATGTGGCATGGCCCAAGGGTGGAGGTCTCCATTTGAGAGTTTGGTGTTGGTCGGTCATCTGTGGCGCCCTGGCCAGGGGTCAGTAGTTAACGTGTAAAAGGGGGGTCTGGGCCTACGGAGTAGGCAGCCCTATACATAAGAGCTGCTGGGCTGAGGTTTCGTATTCGAATAGGAACCCCTATATGGTGAATCTAAATGGCCCATTAGTTTTGCTCTATCACCTATCCGTGGGGCTGGGGGGCACCCTGATGGAGGTGGGCCCCTGCCGTGTCGCAGGTCCAACTTTAACCTCTCCCATAGAAGGATCCGCTGCAGGTACAGCTTTCATATTGGGCGTGTGGGGTGGGCTGCGGGAGCACTACAACGTAAGCTATAGTAGGTTTCGCCCGGACCCGTTTGGCGCCCTGGCCAGGGGTCCGGACCGTGGACCATGCCCAAAATGGTCAAAAATCGATTTTTCTAAAAGTGGCCAAGTTTGGTATCAAATGAAAGCCCTTGGTGAGGCGAACATTTTTTGTCATTGGAGGACCCCTCCAAAGTGGCCCCAGCGGCCTGTGGCGCCCTGACCAGGGTCCGGACCGGTCCAAAATGGTCAAAAATCGATTTTTCTAAAAGTGGCCAAGTTTGGTATCAAATGAAAGCCTTTGGTGAGGCGAACATTTTTGTCATTGGTGGACCCCTCCAAAGAACCCAGCGGCCTGTGGTGCCCTGACCAGGGTCCGGACTGGTCAAAAATCGATTTTTTAAAAAAATTCCAAGTTTGGTATCAAATGAAAGCCCATGGTGAGGCGAACATTTTTTGTCATTGGAGGACCCCTCTAAAGTGTTCCTAGCGAGCTGTGGCACCCTGTCAGGGGTGAGGGTCGGTCAAAAATCGATTTTTCCAAAAGTGGCCATGTTTGGTATCAAATGAAAGCCCTTGGTGAGGCGAACATTTTTTGTCATTGGAGGACCGCTCCAAAGTGGTCCCAGCGGCCTGTGGCGCCCTGACAAGGGTCCGGACCGGTCCAAAATCAATTTTTTGAAAGGTTTTCATGTTTGGTATCAAATGAAAGCCCTTGGTGAGGCGAACATTTTATCTCATTGGAGGACCCCTCCAAACTGGTCTCTAGCGACCTGTGGCGCAATGGCAAGGGGTCCTAATTGGTCAAAAATCAAAATATCCAAAAGTTGTCAAATTTGGCTTTAAATGAAAGCCCAAAATGAGCAGAGCAACTTTTGTCATGTATATATAACTGCATATCCCAGGTTACGGTGCTGGTTGGCTTTTAAAATAGCCTTCCTGCCTAAGATAACGCACCGTGTAAAAAGTTCTGGAAAGGCCATGAACAGTGGCCTTCCAGCGTAAGATAACGCTCCGTGTATAATGTTCTGTAGAGGCCATGAACAGTGGCCTTCCAGCCTAAGATGACGCACCGTGTAAAAAGTTCTGAAAAGGACATGAACAGTGGCCTTCCAGCCTAAGATAACGCTCCGTGTATAATGTTCTGTAGAGGCCATGAACAGTGGCCTTGCTTCCAGCCTAAGATGACGCACCGTGTATAAAGTTCTGAAAAGGCTATTAACAGGCATTTTTCCCTATCAGCAAATACATTCAGTTGAACTAGAACGTTTTCATCCAGCCTGTTTGCGGTAGCAAGCTTTGCTTACATTGTGTATATATGCAACTTCTCTGACATGATTTTCTCTGCAGCGGAAAAATAAGCGAAACTAGGGGGGAAAATGCCCTCGACGGGCAACCAACTTGGTAGAATAGGGAAAGACTTGAATGTTAAATACACGGTGCATGGTTACAACTGAGATTCTGCTGAAGCGGAAAAATGCCGTTTCTCAGCGACTAAAATGACAGAAACCAGCTTTGTGCGCCGAATAGGGAATCTACTCGGCGACTAAAATGAAAGAAACCAGCTTTGTGCGCCGAATAGGGAATCTACTCGGCGACTAAAATGAAAGAAACCAGCTTTGTGCGCCGAATAGGGAATCTACTCGGCGACTAAAATGAAAGAAACCAGCTTTGTCGCCGAATAGGGAATTCCCTCCTTCCGCCCTATTCGCGCGAACTTTGAAGCCTGTTATGTGTTGCTTTGCTGAATAATGAGAGAGCTTCAGAATGGCAGAATTACTTCAGAATGCAAAACAACAGTTTTATCAAGCACTTACGTAAGTCGAGGTTTTCACAGACATAAATACGTACGCTGTCTTCGATGTGCAATCAGAAACATTGAGAGCATATATATATATATAGGTGTGCTCTGTGCTGATCTTGCCGAGAATTGATACAATCAAACATTATACAAAATGAAATGCGATTGATGGTATATATATATATATATATAATGTTTTAGCACAAGGACTGTCGACCACAAATTGTTTAAACTGCATACTTATTGTTGCTGTCTGTTGGTCCTGCTAGCGGTTGTATGCATAAAATATTTACGGGTCAGGTAGCTCAAAAAGAAATTAATCTAGCGCCACCCCTAGTCACCACGCAACCGGTACGGGAAATGTCATGTTGACCGCAAAGCTTAAGTTTGCAGTTCCTAACAGAATAATTACCTATATATTTCCTCCCGAAACACGATAAGTTCGCGCGAATAGGGCGGAAGGAGGGAATTCCCTATTCGGCGACAAAGCTGGTTTCTTTCATTTTAGTCGCCGAGTAGATTCCCTATTCGGCGCACAAAGCTGGTTTCTTTCATTTTAGTCGCCGAGTAGATTCCCTATTCGGCGCACAAAGCTGGTTTCTTTCATTTTAGTCGCCGAGTAGATTCCCTATTCGGCGCACAAAGCTGGTTTCTGTCATTTTAGTCGCTGAGAAACGGCATTTTTCCGCTTCAGCAGAATCTCAGTTGTAACCATGCACCGTGTATTTAACATTCAAGTCTTTCCCTATTCTACCAAGTTGGTTGCCCGTCGAGGGCATTTTCCCCCCTAGTGTGTTTAATGCTGTGTATTGATAAGTTAAATATTGGTTAAACATTAAAATAATGTTTAAGATATATACTTATTAAATTGTTTAAAAATTTAATTTGTGACGCAGTGATCCCAGTTCCTGAACGAGCAATAAAATTTATCCTGGCGTAGCACTATCATAGGGGTCGCTTCAGCGACCCCTATAATATGTGTGAAAAGTGGCTGGAGACAGTGTAAAATAAGCTGCGCAGAAGCTGCGCAAAATCCTGCGCGGATTTCACGCGCAAATTGTAGAGCACATCGAGCTTAGTATATATGTCTGAAGTTTCAGCCCCGTAAATCACTTACCGTTAAAAAGTTGCGCCCCGGACCGGTTATGGCGGCGATGTTTTTTTCCTGTTTCTCCTATTTGATGGTTGTATTGTACATAATGTTCGCCGCTTTCACGTGATCTGCAGCGGTGGGCCAACCTAAAGGGCTATATGGTCTAGTAGTACCCTCTAAAGAATTTAACAATCATAATTTTTTTGCACCGCAGCTGCGCCACAGCGCCGCAGTGGCGCCGCAGAGTCGGCGCATAGCCAAAAGTGACCATTTTTGTGGTCGTCGCTCAGGTCGAACGTTACGAGCTGGAGCTGATTTCTTTTTATATTCGGAAATTACATATATTGAACTAACTAACGGTCCTGGTTGCGTTTCTCTATCACTCTCTCTCTCTAGTTGCAGGCTCATCGCATGGCATATGAGTCAGGACCACCGGCTAGGCCAGAAGTCCCGCCACCTCCAGAAACCCAGCCACTTGGCGGGGTTCCCTGACCAGGATATCCAGGGAGGGGCCGTTCCCAGGGTTTGCAGTCTGTAGGTAGCAAGGGCCGGGCACCTGATGATTAAGTGGTGAAGGTCTTCGTCCTCTTCACCACATCTTGGGCAAAGTGGGGAGTCCTCCTTCCCAATCCGGAATCGGTAGGCTGCAAGTAAACTACAGTGCCCACCTGATCTGAGTTGGGAGAGGATATGTTTCTGCTTTTTTGTGAGGCCACTTTCCCTCTCTTCACTGACGGGCTGCAGGGTAGGGTTGATTTCCTTGATTAGTGCATGCTCGATGCCGGTTCTCCAGCCTTCATTGGTCCTGCGGTTCACATAGGTCCGTAGAGTGGCCACATCCACAGGGGCAGCTTGTTGGTCCATGGTTGCCGCTTCTTTGGCGGCGAGATCGGCTAGTTCATTTCCCTCGATTCCGCTGTGACCAGGGACCCACTGGAATGAAACTTTTCCATCTAGTTGGGACAACAGTTCCCAGACATTGGATTCCAGCTCACCAGTTGATCTCCCAGGGCCGCCCTGGAGCTTCTGTAGGGCAGACTTTGAGTCAGTTAGGATGATTAGTGGTGGAGCCATTGTATCTTCCAGTGATCTTTCATGGTACCAGTCCAGTACCATAGCTATCGCTTTCATTTCTGCCCGATAGCTCGAGCATAGCTGTCCAGCTGGTTTCTTCAGCCGCACATGCGACCCATCGGTCAGTACTATGTGGGCACCGGATCCTCCGTTTTTGACCCCTCCGTGTGCAGATCCATCGGAGTACGCCAAAATATTTCCCTGCGAGGGTTCCCAGCCACTGTCCCAACCGAGGCTGATGCTGACATTCACTCCGGGCTCCCACGGTGGCTTGGGAGGCAGAGTAGGGACCGGTTCCTTGGGAACGGCGGCAATTTCCTGGATATAGGAATGTTCCTTTGCAAATTCCCGCCAGGATTTTACCGATTTCAAACGTTGCCTTTGTGTAGTCGTAGCCGCCGCCTTCCTTGGATTGGAGTCTTGTAGTGTTGCTGAAGTCAGATAGGAGCAGAGTGATTTTCTTTCCATGACAATCTTCATTGGTTGCAAGCTGGACTCCAGCAGCGCCCCGTCAGTCGGAGCAGTGGCGGTACAACCAGAGATCAGCCGAGCTGCTCTACTGTTGACCACCTCTAATTGTTGGAAGTTCGTTTTAGCCACCGAAGGTCCCCATGCCGCTATTCCATATTCAGCCACAGAGCGAACATAGGCCAGGTAGACCGTACGCAGACTTGGTTTTGCCATACCCCATGACCTTCCGGACATGCAGCTGAGGATTTTGAGTCGGGATTTCATTTTTCCCACCAGGCTTGCAATATGTTGACGGAAGGTTAGTCGTCTGTCGAACACAATGCCAAGGAATCGTGGCGATGGATTGAAATTGATTGGTTCTGGTCCGTACATCGTGTGGAGCGTGGACTTTGCCTGGTGTGGATCTGTTGTGAAGAGGGTTGTTTCGCACTTGCTAACATTTACCGTCATCTTCCATTTTTCCGCCCAGAGTCTGATAGCATCAATTGCCTGTTGTAGGGATCGTTCCGCTGTTTCAATCTTCTGATGACTAACCCAGACGGCCAGATCATCGGCGAAGAGGCTGACGCCCGTTCCCTCCGGCAGCGCGGCAGTAAGATCATTGATGAAAATTAAGAACAGTAGGGGGCTGTGTTTTTTTTTCGTCGAAACTTTTTGCGAACTTTTACGCAGTCCTCCAAAATTTTTTGCGGAACTTCGCAAAAAATTGCGAAATTTATATTTTTAGTTTTGCAATGATAACTAATGAATTTTATTGATTATGTTGTATTTGAACGCATTTTTAACATTTAACGAATAGTATATCCAAGTTATATACAACTATTTTTCCAAAGTCGAAGCATGTGTATGTAAGTATATACGTGTGTTTTTGACAAGACAAGAATATAAAGTAATAACGTAACAGGTGAAAATGCGGGGGGTCTGGGGGGCGGAGCCCCCAGAAACTGAGAAAATTTTATAAAACTGTAAAAAATCCTTAATAGAAACACTCAAAATTTTGATTTCGGCAGTCAGAAAAACCAAAACTGCCACAGGGAAAAATTAGTATAAAATTTGGTTTGGGAACATTTATATATATACATTTTAAAATTAAAATCAGATAGAAAGATTGTTGCACAAGCACTCACGTATATAGCGCTAAGCTTAAGCTTTATATGCATGTCATGTAATCTAGATGAACTACATTGTTTTGGATAAACTTACAAAAAGACTTTGAAAAATGACTGCTCGTAGAAATTTGCGAACATTTTTTGCTACTGTTCGCGAGCAATTCGCGAATTGCTCGCGAGAAAAGAAGGGTTACTTTCAGCCGGGACTGTACGTATATATATCCACGACTTTGTTCAACAAATGCATATATACTTCAGAGTGGTTATCATCTTACTAGAGTGGTTACTATGTGTACGCGTGTACTTCTTCAGGTATTTTAGGAAATTAGTTTATGCGAAAAGAATTTTATTGGATAAGCTTTCACTACAAAGTATTCTACATATCTCGGACAAGAGTCCTATCATAAGACTGAAAGGTGTCTACAATACAGAAATACGCGCCGAAGGCGCGAAAATTTTTTGAAATTTTCTGCAAACAGTACCTGGAAACACGTGGATTTATTATCAGAAATAGCTGAAAATTTCTACTCGAGGCCAAAAATTTTTGCGGAACTTTATGCAGAGCTCCGAAAAAAGTTGCGGAATTTTCAAAAAAAGTGCGGAATTTCGCAGTTTTTTTCGCAAAAAAAACACAGGTAGGGGGATATTTCTCTATCACTTCTCTAGCGACCACAGTGGGCAGTGGCCCGTCAAAGATGGCGAAAATTCGAAAAATGAAAAATCGAAATTTCTCGCTGTCTGTTCAACTTTGAAAGCTCTAATCTTCCGTACAATGGTTTTCTGGCACGGGGAATCGATTCCCCCTGTCAGTGTTACCGTCAGATCTACCCATCTTGCTGGGCTGGTTCCACTTTGCCGTCGGGAGGGTCAAGTCGGATACCGCTTGCTGGAGATCCATAGTAGGTAGGTAGTAGTAGATCCATCTACCTGGCCTCTCAAAACTTTGTCTATAGGTGTTTTCTGGTGAGCCCAGCTCATTCCCGGTATCCTTTTTCCCGTCCGACGTACTGGGCTGGTTCTACTTTGCCGTTTGAAAGGTCCGTCGGGTGGGAGGGTCAAATGGTCGAAAATAAAGTTTTTCGAAAGTGGTCAAATTTGGTATCAAATGAAAGCCCTAAGTGAGCTGAGCAACCTTTGTCATAGAACTACGTACCCAAAGTGGCTGTAGAGTGCTGTGGTGGGGTGGGGTGGGGATTAGGCGATTTTGGGCCAAAAATAAAATTTTTCAAAAGTGGTCAAATTTGGTATCAGATGAAAGCCCTAAGTGAGCTGAGCAACTTTTGTCATAGAACTGCGTACCCAAAGTGGCTATAGAGTGGTGTGGTGGGGGCTTAGGCGATTTTTGGTAAAAAATATATAAAATTTTTCAAAAGTAGTCAATTTTGGTATCAAATGAAAGCCCTGAGTGAGCTGAGCAACTTTTGTCATAGAACTGCATGCTCAAAGTGGCTGTAGAGTGCTGTGATGGGGTGAGGTGGAGACTTTGGCGATTTTCGGTCAAAAAAAATTTTTCAAATTTGGTATCAAATGAAAGCTCTAAGTGAGCAGAGCAACTTTTGCTGTGTCGGATTTATGTCTTTCTCAACCGGAATTTATATAAAGGAGAGACATAGGCCCAACACACATATTATCCCCCTTTGTGGAGCATTTTTGTTACTTGTAACAAAAATGCTCCGCACAAAAGGGGATAATATGTGTGTTGGGCCTATGTCTCTCCTTTAAATTCCGGTTGAGAAAGTAAAGGCATAAATCCGACATAGCAACTTTTGGTGGATGGTTCCATGTCAAAAGTTGCTCAGCTCACTTAGGGCTTTCAGTAGATACCAAATTTGACCACTTTTGAAAAATTTTATTTTTGACACAAAATCGCCTAAGTCCCCACCCCACCACACCACAGCACTCTACAGCCACTTTGGGTACGCAGTTCTATGACAAACGTTGCTCAGCTCACCAGGTAAAGCCTACTATGGACCTCCAGGAAGCGGTTTCCAACTTGACCCTCCCGACGGCAAAGTAGAACCAGCCCAGTAACATAGGCACAGGAACGGCAAAACGGATACCGGGATTGAGCTGGGCGCACCAGAAAACCCCTATAGACATAGTTTTGAGAGACCAGGCAGAGCCTATTATGGACCTCCAGGAAGTGGTTTCCGACTTGACCCTCCCGACGGCAAAGTGGAACCAACCCAGCAAGATGGGTGGGTCTGACGGTAAAACTGACTGCGGGAATCGATTCTCCGTGCCAGAAAACCGTTGTATGGAAGATTGAGCTTTCAAAGTTGAATAGTTAGTGAGAAATTTCGATTTTTCATTTTTCGAATTTTCGCCATGTTTGACGGGCCACTGTGGTCGCTAGGGAAGTGATAGAGAAACGCAACCTGGACCGTTAGTTAGTTCAATATATGTAATTTCTGAATATAAAAAGAAATCAGCTCCAGCTCGTAACGTTCGACCTGAGCGACGACCAGAAGAATGGTCACTTTTCGCTCTGAGCCGACTTTGCGGCGCCACTGCGGCGCTGTGGCACAGCTGCGGCGCAAAAAGTTGCGATTCTTAAATTCTTTAGAGGGTACTAGACCCTATAGCCCTTTAGGTTGGCCCACCGCTGCAGTTCACGTGAAAGCGGCGAACATTATGTACAATACAACCATCAAATAGGAGAAACCGGAAAAAACGTCGCCGCCATAACCGGCCCGGGGCGCAACTTTTTAACGGTAAGTGATACGGGGCTGAAACTTCACAGATATACTAAACTCGATGTGCTCTACAATTTGCGCAGGGTCTGCGCAGGATTTTGCGCAGCTTCTGTGCAGCTTACTGGCTTTTTCCTAGGCAAAAATTTCTGGGGGGGGGGTCCCCCCCCAGGTCTGGGGGGGGGGGCTCGGATTTCTGGGGGGGGGGGAAGAAAAATTTTCAGAAAAATGCCTAAAAATAGCTATTTTTTGCTGCTGAGCTAAAAAATTAACTATTTTTAACTTAAATTTAAGCTTAAAATAGCTAAAAATGCTTAAAAATAGACAAAAATCCGGCGAAGCCGGAAAAATTTTAAACCTATTTTTCCGTGCATTTTAGAGTTCTGGGGGGGAAAGCCCGAATCCTGGGGGGGGGCGATTCTGGGGGGGGGAACGTATTTCAGGGGGGGGGGGCCCACCCCCCCCCCTGTAGGAAAAAGCCAGGCTTATTTTACACTGTCTCCAGCCACTTTTCACACATATTATAGGGGTCGCTGCCGCGACCCCTATGATATATACATATATATATATATATATATATATACTAATAATAAAAAGTTTATTCAGATAAAGCGCTCAAATATACAAATATACAGAAAACACTTTACTGAAAAGGATTACACCGAGTCGCAATACAACTACTTACGTGCATCCAAAACATGAAACAAAAATCATAAAGTCAAACGAAATAAAACATTACTGGAAAAAGTGCAAACAGTGCTTATTCGTGCTCAGTTAAAACAATTGACAGTACCTAGAAACATCCCAATCCTTCAGATTACGCTTAAATATGTTCAGATTTGCAGAGCCTACAAGTTCGGTCGATAAATTATTCCATATCTGCACTACACGGTTACTAAAAAATACTTCTTTTCATTTCTACGAAACTTTGCAGAAGTTAAGGTTTTGTTATGACCTCTTAGTCCACTACTACTCCGGAAACAAAAATAGTCCGCAACATTTAAGTTGTCTATCCCATAAACTATTCTAAAACACTGCAACAAATCAGCTTTAATACGACGAGCTTCAAGACTTTCCATCCCAAGTATTCTAAGTCTTTCAGAATATGGCACATTTTGTAATCCTGGTATTCTCTTCGTGAACTGCTTTTGTACACTCTCAATGATCTTTATGTCCTTTTTAAGATGAGGGCTCCAGATTACAGAGTTAAATTCCACGATAGGTCTAACATACGTCAGATACATTGCACGAAGAAAATCCCTATCACGACAAAGAAAGCTTCTATAAATTAAATTTGATCGCTGAGCTGCCTTAGCAGCAATTTTAACACAATGTGAAGAAAATTTGAGATTTTCATCAACAAACACACCCAAATCCTTGACAATTTCAGCAGTGGGAATTTTTACACCATTAACAACATATACCTGCCTTGGATTATTATATCCAAAGTGAACAAGGACACATTTTTCGAGTGCAATTTTCAATTGATTTTCACTTGCCCAATTGAATATATTAGAAATATCGTTCAACAGACTTTGAAATTCATTTTGCGTTTTGCATGTGAAATATAATTTAGTGTCATCAGCATAAATCTTAATCTTGCTTAACCCCACACGGCTGACCACATCATTTATATAGACCAAAAACAGTAAAGGACCAAGCACACTACCTTGTGGAACACCACTGACTACCTTGAATGAGCTCGACATAACACCATTCACTTTCACTGCTTGTGTTCTATCTGACAAAAATTCCTCAATCCAAGATAGGAATTTTGGATGAACTCTGTATTTTCTTAATTTGTACATTAATTTGGAATGGCTAACAGTGTCGAAAGCTTTGCTTATATATATCAATATAGTCAGAGGGGGAAAAACATCACCGGCAAAGTGGGGGAAAAAAACAATGGCTCACCTTGCTCGACTGGCATAAGATAGAGATACAAAATCTAGTGCAAATAAAAGTTCAAGTCTTGTACTTTAAGATCATAATACAAATAACCGTTCCTGTCGATTGAGCCTTCGTGTGGCATGGGTCCGAAGTTGACACCCAAAAATTGTCCAAAAACCTAAGGATTTTTCAAATTTTCTAAGATTATGCCAACTTACTGGTAATAGTTACAGGAGTCACTTTGTGCATGAAGGGGTTTGTGGATGTGCTCTATAACGTGGGCTAGTCGGATTTTCGCTAGATCACACGGTTGAGAAATAGTGACCATCTTTTTTCCCCCACACTTTTTGCACCAGAGGGGGGAAAAAACAACGGTGTGCTTTTTTGCCCGCAGTTTCGTTTTTTTGATTTAAGCAAAAATAACGACTAATTGTTTACTCATTTGAACTGTTATACCCCCCAATTGACCTTCCGCTGCCGAAAAGCGCCATATAACCTGACCCTGTGGCGGAATGCTGGCAAATATTCCCAGGGGGGCAAATCATGCGGATAACAAGAAAATTAGGGTCCATAAACAATATTTTTGTGATATTATGAACTGTAGACTTTCCAGAGAGTTTCACAAGTATGGATATGCAAAAGACTACACCCGAAATGGATGACCCCTGAACACTTTTGTGCGATTTTGCCACCCATCATAAATAAAACACTCTATTTCTTGCGGGTTAATATTGCAAAATGGTGTATTTTATCATTGCAAGTTAACACAAAAGGCGATTAAATTATAAATTACCGGAAAAAATATGATTTTGTTGACCAAAAATCTTAATTTCCTAGCAATGTTGGCCCATTACAAAGTTTGGCTTATATGATGGATAATACTAAGCCTGGCTGCCGGCAACGAGTTTTTAGAAGTAGATATTGCGTTTTATGCCTTTAAATGCCATTTATCTGCTGCTATGGTGGTAAAGGAACGAAATTTGGTGCCGTCTTTTTTTCCCCACCCCCATCTTTTTTTTCCCCCACTTGTGGGGGAAAAAAGATGGCCAATATTGAGGCTAGCCTACTAGAAGTACAACCGAATGCTGATTTTACTGGTGGTATAGAAAGTACAGGCCAAGCCCTACATGCTGGTATATAAAGCGTCTGGCTAGCTACAGTCTGTAGCGAGTAATAACCTTATTTCGAAAATCGTTGTTTTTATCCCCCCCTGACTATATAGATTAAAATTTACCCAATCATTTAGACATTCTAAAAGCTGAGTTTGCGTAGATTTACCCGAAACAAAACCATGCTGGTGTTTCGAAAGAATATTGGCACTAACAAAATAGTTATATAATTGTTTCTTTAATACACGTTCCATTAACTTACAACAGATAGAAGTCAAGCTGACTGGTCGGTAATTTACAGCTTCAGATTTACTACCCTTCCCTTTATAGATAGGTACAACAATAGCATGTTTCCAATCCTTTGGAATCTCAGATGTATCAAAGGATTTTTGAAAAATCATCTGCAAGGGAATTGCTAGAAGCTCACTGAACGTTTTGAAAAAAATTGCAGGCAAGTTATCTGGGCCCCCACTTGAGCCAGCTTTCAAAGAAGCAATAGAATCGGTATATATATTAGGGAATTTTACACTTACACATAGTAAACATACGGTTTCCGTACCTCGTTAGTTAATTTTCATAATATATATTGATTTAAATTCTCGCGAGAATTTGATATTTTCAAAAACTTTCCGGTCTTGGTCTGAGACCGAGACTTTTCAATGAGCAGACCGCGACCAAGACCGGCCGGCCAAGTCTCGGCTTTCGGGCGAGACCGAGACTATCCTGGCACCGCTACTGCTGGCCAAGTCTTGGCTTTTGGGCGAGACCGAGACTGAGTGTCCCAATCCTGTTTGGTGGCCGCCCAAAAGTGTCGAAAAATTGTGTTGTAGAGGTCAGATTATTCAAACATTTTCTCAGTTTTGCGCTAATTTTATAAGACAAGTGGTGGGCACTTATGGTTGTCTGGATAATATTCGATTCGAGAAAAATATTCGATTCAAGAAAATATTTAGGGGGAGCGCGTTAGCGCTCCCCCTAGAATAGGGAAAATTTGACGCAATGTGTATAATCTGGACATTGTTTGGCCTGTGGCCAGCGGAGGAGTGGACCGATCGGGCTCAAACTTGGTGTGTGAAGAGCCTGTGGGCAGGGGTACATGCTGTG
>JASAND010007217.1:0-30871 GCA_030248195.1 Trissonchulus latispiculum | reverse complement strand
CCCCGTGTGCCCTATTATTTGCTGTGCTTTATTTCTCATGCTTACCCAGTCTAAAGCGTTGACCTCTTTAGACTTTAGTCGCTCCGGGTTAACCCTGTTGAGCTAGACTGTCATTAGTTTTGTGCTTATTTTATATTCTCTACTTTTTGTCTGCTCTTATAATTATTTTGTGAGGTCTTAAAATTATATCTGATAAGTCTACCTTAACTTAGATAGGTTAGTTCCTTGTTTAGCTGTTTCTTGTACTTTGTATTTTATTGTTCTATCCTAGTTTTGTAGTAATTTAGCTAGCCTATTCTTCTTTCTTGTCTATCTGTACTTGTATTCAAAAGTCTATACGCATTTTCGGGGTTCGCCCCATTTGTCCAGCATAACTTTCAAGTAAATGTGGTCTCTTTTTGGACCATTTTAGGGTGTCTTCTTAGCCTAGGTTTTTGTATTAGACGTGTATATTCGGTAAGTAGGGTTTTTCTGAGATTATTTGGGTAGGTAGTTAGTTCTTTTTAAGTATGTACGTTTCAGCAAATTTGGGGTAGTTTCTTATTTGAGTCTTTGCTCTTCATCGGTGGTTAAACTCCATTCGGTAGGATTCACTTAGGTTTGTTGGCGAGGTTAGTTAGGTCGACTGGAACTACATCTCCTCCAGGTTCGACGTTACCCTTGTGCACAGTTTCCCACCCGTAAAGTTTGGTCGTTCGTACGCTTCCAACTTTACACCGGATACAAGGCCTCCCATCCCAGTTCGTACAAGTTGGCCCAAGTTGTACTGAATAGTCATCCCTAGCACCTTGTGTTAACAATAGTGTAGAATCTAGCTACAACGGAGAACTTTGACCCCGGCAAAGATTTAATACGGGTCCATTTAAACTTTGTAGAAACCGTCTCGTCGCCGACAGATGGCAGCAATGAAATTCAACCTAGAATGTATTGTAAGGTCTGACTGTTTGTCGCTCAAATTAGGGGCGTATCCAGGTGGGGGTCTAGGAGGTCCGGACCCCTTTTCGGATTTTTTTGTAATTTTTTAGCTATTTTAGTGCAAATTTGGCCAATTCTTGGACAAATTCAGGTCCGGGCCCCACCCTTTTAGGGGTCGGAGCCCCCCTTTTTCAAACTCCTGGATACGCTCCTGCTCAAATACGATTATGTGACAATTTGTAGCGGTGCTTCCACTTGTTACACACTATTTCGGAGAAGCCTAGCTTAAGCACAGCACAGCTAACCATATATTGCAGAGAGTTTAGTTCCAACTTGGTTTAGAAGACTGAGTAGAAAATGCAGGACGCACTTAAAATTACTAACTGCGGTTTGTATTCTGGTGATAACACAAGAGCTATTTCATAGAAGAAGATGTCTGTTTATGGCTTATGAGTTCTTAAAGGGCGTGTTTTAAAAGCATTGCTGATATCCTTCGCATTGTATTTCAAACCCCAGAAAATGAGTGCGGTTTCTTGCTAGGGAAACAGAAAGAAATTTGCAGTATGGCAGAACTTACCATGCAAAGTGCAAATCCATAAAATAGTTCTAATGGGAGTACATCAATACCAGTAGAAACTTGGGTAGAGTCGTATTCGTAGTCGGTATTCGTTGAAAAGAAGCTTCTGGAAGCTGTTACGTTTAAAAATACAACAGTAGCATATATGCAGCAATTCAAAGGGCACTGAAAGGTAATAGTTGAAAAGGATGCAGGGGACTGAAAAAGGACAAGGACAGTGACGGTTAAAACAAACGTTCTGTTGTAATGATCCTGAGCTGTACTTACGTAACTCTCTCGCGCTACAAGTGACCACAAATCACATCTAGACCCAGCCAGAGGCGTGACAATAGAAGCTATCGGTTAACAGTTACCTGTAATTAATCCTTCTTTCCTTTCCAAGTTTTCATGAATGCATACTGTTTTTGTGTGGGAGATGGACGAAAGCCGTTAGATGAAATTTTGGAACGCCTCGTTGCGCCAAAACAGAGGTTTCCTGCGTAATTTGACATCAGGTGTGACCTATGTTCTTCGCATTTCATAGGTGATTATACGAGTTTCTTAATTTTGCCGTCACAAAAAGCTTTTCATTTCTATTATCGCTATTCCACTGTCTACGATGATTTGAATTAGTTTTCGCTCTGATTAGTAATCCCAGTAGGTGAGAGTTTAATTTACTTTCAGTAAGATTCGAGAAAAAAGTTTTAATTAGTCTCTTTATTGAGACGTAAATAATGTATGGAGAAGCAAAATTTGATGCTCAAATGAAACGAGAAAATCCGTAGGCCCAGCTTTGGGGATAACGTATTTTTAATTAGACCTTTTTTAATGTTGCCGAGTTACACATTTTAGCGAACTTTAGCCAGGGTAGCTCAAACTAGGAGTACATAATAAGTACATCAGATATATGAGTATGACATACTCTGTATTATAAGCGTAATACATCCTCTACACGCTAACGGCTGACCCCTTCTCAAATTGGACCCCAGTGACCCCCCCCCCCCCCGAAAATTGGTACCCAGTCGAACCGGAGGTACGTCCACACGTCCTATGCCGTGTGTTATTAAAGCTCGGAAACACAAGCGGTACGTGCGCGAACTTTGTGTCCGCATCAAGCTTTAGAACACAAACATAGTAGGCAAATTTGATTGACGTGAGGGGTCCAGTAAGGCTGTTTTGATTTCGTTTATTTCAGAATTTTGATTTTTGATTTTTGATGCAGGGCTAATTTTTGGAATTTTAATTTTTGATTTTTGATGCAGGTGCCAACTCATGCAATTTTGATTTTTGATTTTTGATGCGTCCTCAAATTTCCATAATTTCATACGAATCAAACCCGTTAATAAAAACTGCAAAAATAAAAAGGAAGCTTCAAGAAAAGAAGAAACCGAATTTTAGTAAAATTTTTGACATAAACTTTGGTTAGACAATTAAAATATACATAATACCTACGTAAAGCTATATGGCATATATGACATGGCACAGAACAACAAGAATTATGCAGAAAAAAACCACAGACAAATATGACTACACAGTACTGAGAATTTAGGTTAAATTTTAAAAGAATACTCAAGAAAAGGGTAAAATAGTAGTATGTAATTAAGAAAACTTCTAAATTTTTTTAAAAGAATGCTCGGAAAAAGGTTAAAAAATTTTTAAACGGTAATAACGCGGTAGTTAATAAAACATGACAAGAAAACACACATCATAAAGCATACATTGATATAGACTAGTCCAAATAGGGAATCGTCTTCATTAGGGAATGATATATACATTAAACGTCACTGTCGTAGGAATGGCCAAATTTTTGGAAATAGTCATAGATTGAGCAATAATAGTCACCATAGGGAAAGTCACAGTCAGGAAGACAAAAGTTGAGCAAGTTGAGTCCAAGTAAGGGAATCTTCATAAATTGAGCATAAAGTCCAAGTTAAGAATTATAGGCACAAGTAGAGAATGTCACAGCCAGGGAAAATAAGATGATGATATGAAATATTTAAGTCCAAAAGATGGTAAGTCTAGTCCGATGATGTGAAGTCCAATATGGGAAAGTCAAATGATAGGATGGTGAGAATTAGGAACCTCCGCCGTAATGATACACCTCCGCCGCTATGATGAACCTCCGCCGTTATGGTACAAGGACCTAGAAAATAATCGTCACGATTATTAACTGTACAGAAGGTAACCCAGTCACTGGTATTACCTTAACTTGGGCTGGACGCTCAAAAGTCGAACCATAAGGGACTGGAAGGATCAATGGGCAGGGTGGAGTTGGCACGATGGGCGTTGGCGGGATCATAATAGACCACGCCGATACAGGGATAATAGACGTTGGTCTCTTGTCCGGGTGGTGCAAGACCCGCAATGTATTCACCCGTTCTATTTGGCTGCAATCGCAACGATGCGGCCCGCAGTAACGGGGGCGGGTAATCCGTCCCATTCAAAACAGAGAGTACCGCTCTGTTTAGATGTTTATTTGAAGCAGTGGTTTGCCCACTAACTTCTTCGCTGTCGCTTGTTTCCGCTTCCAGGTTAAAGTCGGTTCGTTGGCCTGGGGTAAGAGCAGCTCGCAGCTGTTCTTCTAGGTCCCAGATGCCATACTTATCCCCAAGATCAGTAGAAGTCACTTCTTGCTGATTTACCGGGGCTGGACCTTGCCCAGTTGGGTTCGCTGTTGTATCAGCCACTTCTGGGGTTGTTACTGTAGGGTCCGTTTGCTGGACTGTAGCGCCCTCCCCCTCAGCGGGAGTAGCTTCCTGCGGAATAGGCGCGGAATCCTCGTCCAACGGTGTACTGTCCAGTACTATAATCTCGTTCGGGTCATTGAGTCGTACGCCACGTCTGCCTTTCCTAGGCTGTGGGGGGTCCTCTGACCAAATGGGTTGGTCCGGTTCACGGAGCACTCCCTTTTGTTGGAGCTCCAGTGTACGCTCATAATCCTTTTGGGCAAATTCAGCTAAGAGTTGTTCAAACTCTTGCATAGAGTGGCGTACCTGGTCCGTCACGGACGTTACGTTCACGGACAGTTGCTGAATCTGTTCCCCAATAGACTGGGCTACTATCTGGGCCTGTTCCGCGGCTTGTGTCACTACTGCCCAGCCATGTCTAATAGGTGCATACTCCTGGACTTCTAACAGAGCGAATCTGTTCTGCGTGGGAACCGCTGCCTGCTCAGTACCTGAGGAGGCCTTTGACTTCCTGGTTACTTGTTCCCATTCGCCGTCCGTGTGCTTTCGAAGTTTTAACGGTGTTACCGGTGTACCTCCAGTACCGTGAACTTCGACAGGGGCAAGAGTTAATCCTGAACCCTCTTGTTCATCATCCGAGGCGTCGCTTTCCGTGAGTTCTCTCCTTGTTGGGTTATTGGCCGTGGCCCATGGCTGCAGGTTGCCTCCCCGTTGCGGTGGGGATGCATCCGTGACCACTATTCTGGGTGGTTTTCGTTTACTAGTTGGTGTCTCTGGTACTACCTGGGTAGAGGTAGAAATGCCAGCTACTGAGGTATCCCCAGTGCTTACTGATGAAAGCCCATTACCCATGGGTTGCCTATCCCCAGGGCTTTTAGCTTGCTCCCCATTTACAGGGGCCTGGTCTTCCCCAGGGCTTTTGCGATTAGCCCCTACCTCAGGCTGGTCCTCGGTTTCCGACAGGGTCCAGCGCCGCAACGGTACTAGAACCCTGATCGGATCTGTTTGAACCTCCTTAGATGTTGAGGTCTTGCGTTGCCTCCGAGTCGTACCCGTCCCGGGTTGCCTGGCTCGGGTTTGAGCGGCCATGACGGCATTATTTTCTTGCCACTTCATGGCTTTCCGGATGCTATTAAGCATGTTCCACTCAGTTCCCGGTGCCCGTTTCCATTTCTTTCGAGCAGGCACGTTATAATTGCGTTCGGAGGCTCCTCCATCCCCGAAGGGTTTCACTTCCTTACGCCATCTATTCCAATATTTGTATGGTCGAAGGTTACCTTCGCCATCATAGACGACGTCACCCCCGTCGGGGAAGCCACCGTTAGCTAGGACCACTTCCTCAGTTGGAAACCATTCGGCCCGTCGCCGCACCTGTTTGCAGGATTTGCACGGGCACTTCCACGGGTTCACGTCCTCATTCGTATCCTTGTTCACGTATAAGCACACAGGTTCCCGCTTTGCTTTGCATGCCTTACATTTACATTTCCTTTGATTCAATGCCTGGGTCGCCCGAGCATTAAGTTCAAGGATTGGGTGAAGGTATTCTTTATCTGGGAGGGGGTCAGCCCCTTCCAGATGTTCGGCATCACTATCACTCTCGGAGTCACTACTCCAGATGCCGCCACGATTCCAGTAAGGGTCATTTTTAATTGAGTAAATCATATCAACAAGGTTAGTACTAGTTGCTTGCACCGCACAGACCATTCCTCCAGACGGGTTTGCCGGTGCGGGACACGGGTCCAGGTCTACTGCCCGCGTCCCGCCTCCTCGTTTCCCTGCTCTGGAAAACCTTCGTACCGGCGAGGACCCACGTAGCCTCTGCTTATAGAGCGCGGCCGTACCGGCTGCCTCTGCTGCTGGCCTTGCTGGGCCTGTTGACCTTGCTGCCTTTGTGGGTCCTGTTGGCTGCGGAAGTCTTGATTCCGCTGGCCCTGATTGCGCTGGTCCCGGTCGTAGCGACTCCGGGCAGGGGGGTTACCCTCCTGATCGCGCACGCCGTAACGTGTGTGGACATTACCCCGTGCCTGGTACTGATCCTGGTTCTGGTTCTGGCCGTTCTGGCTCAGATACTGCAGGTAGTCTGGGCATTGTTGCTGTCGGTGACCCACTAGACCGCAATACCAACACCTGCCCGGTGCTTGACGTGGGGGCGGTCGCTCGTTATTGCTCTGATAACCCTGATTGCGATTCTGGTTCTGCTGTGATTGATGCTGCTGGTTCTGCTGGCTCCGCTGGTTCTGCTGGGGTCTCCCCTGCTGAACGTTGTTGCATTGTGGACCTTGGCTTTGGGCACTAAAGACCGTAACGGCCTGCTCCCGATCCAACTCCACCTGAACCGACTCTACAATATGTAGAGCTCGGGTAATTAGGTCATTCTCCCGGACATGAGGCCAAAATTGGATGTCCGCCAGCGGAGCAGCCATTCTAGAGCGCAGCTCAGACTTCAGACCTCTTTTAAACTGAGCGACCACCTTCTTTTCTCGGTCGAACCCAGCTTCAAAGGGAAATGCTTGAACCGCTAGCAAGCGTAACGCCGCCATAAAATCGTGCGGTTTTTCCTGCGGTTCCTGCATTCGACTGTAAAATTGCTCCGCGTATTGCTCCGTTGTTACCGGCAATGGCTCATACAATTGTCGGATTCTAGTCACTAGATCCTCAAAAGTATCAGGTGGACATGGGGTCATGGACTCTTTGACCTTGTCATCTAGCAATGTCCACAAAATTCTGTACTTCATGTTAGAGGGTACGTCATGTACCTTAACTGTTGTTTCAAAATTAGCGAGCCAGCTGGTAAACTTGATATTGCTCTGCGATCCTTGGAAGGGCCTAACCCCTTTGAAGCCTTTCAGGTACTCCCCTAGATGCTTGAAGCTCTCATATGACGACGGCTCTCGGATCTCGCGAGATTGCGGTCGTTCCGACCGTTCTCGACGGGGCGCACTGTATTCCCGTTCACGGGAATACCGGCGAGGACTCGACATCCGCTGTACCGGCGGTGGAGACTGATGGGCCCGTGACGAGGTTCTAGATTGATGCGAGTATTCCCTTCGACGGCGGGGTGATTCCCTGATTGGTCCCCTCATCTGGTCATCAGATGAGTCTAGGTCGATTATGGGTGGAGCTCTCCGCTCGTTCCCTCGACCACGATAGACAGGCTCCGGACTCGGATGCCTCCTCAGCGGGGGCTGTCCCATCTGATATGGAGGCGCGCCCGCATTTGGGTCCTCTCTAGGGGTAGGCCACAGTCGGAGCAGCTCGATGCATACCCGCGGGAATGTATGCTCCAATGCTTCCCAGGTTTCCATAGGAATTCCCGCTATCCATGCTGTCATAAGCCCGCGAATCACGCTGTATTCGTGATTGGTCATATCACGTATCCGAAACATTCCCTCCGTATCCCGTCGCGGGACCGGGGGCTGAGCTGGGACTGGGGTGTGATCCCGCAACGGGACCACCCAGTTATCCATCGGTCCACGTACCCGTGGTTTCCGGTCAGGTTCCGGGTCGGGGTCATTACCGCCCGGTCGTTGGCTACTGGTTGCTCGTTTCGGATGCTTTGCCCTAGTCAGGTCTATATGGGCTGTAGACCGGAACCGTTGTACCGGTGCCACCGGCTCATTAGATCCCGAAGCTCTGGGATTATCCTTCTGTTGGAATTTAGGGCGAGTATATGGCAAAAATGGCATAATTCCGGGCTGGCGGCGCATAACCGTGCTGTCCGAGCCCAATCGTGGGCGCTGCTGGAATAATTCCAGTTCCAGTTGGGTTAAAAAGTCACGTAAATCCTTTATGTCCGACATGCCAGGCAGAGACCGTCCCGGTACATCTGCACTGGTCTCCTGCCGCCGGAGGTCAGCTCCGATGCGGGCTAGCTTACGTCGGACATATTCCAGTTGGTCATGAATAGTCGCCTGTTCATCCCAGTCCTCTTCACTGGGGTCTTCCGAAACTGGAGACTGAAATTCGCCTGGGTTATTAGAGGTCCCGTCCTCATGCTGGGCATCCGGGTCACCCGGATCCAAAGCGTCTTCATCAACCTCTTGCTTAGAAGAGGCTTTATTCTTAGCCGTATCAGACCTAAGCACAGGTCTGCTAGATGCTGCACCGTCAAGCTCTTGGCTTGAGGATGCCCGGCTAGACGCTGATTGAGTGGAGGAACTCTTGCTCAATGCTGGTTGGCTTGATGTAAGCCGCCCAAAACCATGCGGATTCAAAGGCCTTGTATCCGTCGAGTCACCCGAGCTAGTCGGATCACCCGGCTTAGCTGAGGCCTTAGACGATTTCGCAGGCGAACGCAAAACCGACATAATTTACAGTTAGGCACACGCAACGTGGTCTAACTAAGTCGCAGTGTATACGTACCGTTTACACTGCTCCAAGAATACCGGTAAAAATGCAGTAAAACACAAGGAAAAATTTAGAAAAATTGGATGAGATCAGAAAAATTTGTTAAAAACAAAGACCTATAAAAAGAAGAGAACCTAGGAAAAATTACTAAAAACTGAATAAAAATAAAATTAAGGTCGTGGACTGGCAGCCTAATGTAAAGTTGGAAGTGTACCGACCAAACTTTACGAGTGGGAAACTGTGCACAAGGAGAACGTCGAACCTGGAGGAGATGTAGTTCCAGTCGACCTAACTAACCTCGCCAACAAACCTAAGTGAATCCTACCGAATGGAGTTTAACCACCGATGAAGAGCAAAGACTCAGATAAGAAACTACCCCAAATTTGCTGAAACGTACATACTTAAAAAGAGCTAACTACCTACCCAACTAATCTCAGAAAAAAAACCCTACTTACAGAATACCAACCAAACAAAAACCCCCACCCAAAACCCCACCCCACACCAACCCAAAACACACCCCATTTACATGAAATACGCCAACAAACCGGCCCCCCCCCCAAAAAAAAAAAAACAATAAAAAACAAAAAAACAAAAAAAAAAAAAAAAAAAAAAATAGAAAAAAAAAAACAAAAAAAAAAAAAAACAAAAAAAAACAAAAAACCAAAAACAGCTAAACAAAAAACAAACCCATCTAAGTTAAGGTAGACTTATCAGATATAATTTTAAGACCTCACAAAATAATTATAAGAGCAGACAAAAAGTAGAGAATATAAAATAAGCACAAAACTAATGACAGTCTAGCTCAACAGGGTTAACCCGGAGCGACTAAAGTCTAAAGAGGTCAACGCTTTAGACTGGGTAAGCATGAGAAATAAAGCACAGCAAATAATAGGGCACACGGGGAGAGCGTAAAAATATACACAGCCGCACAGCTTGAAAGAAAGGGCTAGACTGAATAGATTTTTTAAAAGTCTAAAGGAGAACTAGTTTTTGCCAGCGTGGAAGAATTTGATTGGTCCAATTTGAGACCCCCTTGACAGACTAGATGCTGGGAGAGGCATCTCACAAAAACAGACGTCTCAACAGCGCCACCTATTGGCTAGGCTGGCTGACACACATATACGTAATTTCTACATAAGCACACAAAACTCAAGCAAGAAACTTTCACATAAATTTCACATGATAATTTCAAACAAATTTCACAACATATTTTCTAAATAAATTGCACACATTCTTAAAAATAATATATCTAACATAATTTCAACCTAAAATAAATTCAATCACACACACATAATATTTTAAGAGGACTGACGTCACGCCGCCTCAGTACACCGGAAGCAATATTTACGAAAATAAGTATCAAGTATACTTTATAGCACACCTTAGCGTGCATTCACTGATTTATACGCACGCCGTGTGGGAAGCTCCGAGTGTGGGGCACGAGTGCGCGAAGCGCACGAGTGCCACGCACGAGGGCTTCCCATACGACGTACGCAGTAGAAATTAGTGAACAACGCTAAGGTGTGTTGTAAAGTACTTATACAACGATTCAACCTCTCCTTAATTGATGAAACCTTACTCATTTATGTTGCAGCTGACAGCTAAGTTTAGACAAATTTTAACATGAAATGGCAGCAACATTGTTGCTTGCCACGGCTGGGAGGCCTAATTTTTGGTGTGCAGCAGAGCTGTCTAAGTTGGAGCTCTGCTGTACACACTGCTGCAGCATGCAGGAAACTGTATGCTACAGCAATTTAGATTCTTCCCAGCGTGCAGCGTGCGTATAACTCAGTTATACGCACGCTGCACTGTGCATTATCTGATTTATATGCAGTCTTTACATAGGAAAAATGCGAAAGAGTTGTATAACATATTTAAAATCATATTTCCTTCTTGAGGATCACTCCTTCCAATTTTCCAAATAGTAGTATCAACAATAGAAACCATTTTGCACATTTTGAAACCATATTCCTGTGCATATGCAGACAATTTGCAAGCACGTGCGAATCTGTACAACTAATTTGCATAGTAGTGTATGCAAAAAATGCTGCATAGCTAGCCATGTGTTGAACAGCATTGGGCTTTGTAATTGCGCGTCCAAAATACAGCAAATCTATATTAGGGATTCTGGCTCCAGCCAGAATAAAAATGAAAACGTCGCAAACAGCCCAAAATTAATTGTAATTAATTATCTAAATTAAAGCAGTGTCATCCTTCTTGTATTCTTCAATTATTTGAATATTACCTAACTATTAACAATACGTTTTATTCTTAGCAACAGATATATTGTCATGAAACAAAAAAAGAACATGTAAAACATGGTCAAAATAATGGTCAATACAAGCTCAGTTAATGTTACTTATGCTGTTTTCAGTACTGAACATCAATGAACAAATTAATTATCACAATCCCTATCCAGCAGTTCTCTTCAAATGATGAAATGTAAACAGTTTCTCAGGCTTGGAAAATCATTCTGATCTCGGCAAACTATCCAAATACGCATTCCAGGAAACTTCTCGATACTTTCGAGCAGCAACGGCCCAATCCTCAGACTTGGTGACGCCTCGACCAACAATGATAATATCGGCGCCGTCTCGTTTGATGGCGTCACTGGGGCTCCGAAATTGTTGACCCATATTATCACCAGAATCAGTTATATGAACTCCTAAACAAACCAAACCAAAGGCAGTACACAGTATACTCATATAAAAATAAGAAAATTGTGAAAACTATTACATAAACATGAATCGGCAATCGACGTGATTTTAGGCATCCATATCCTGTTAAAGCATGATTCTTGGTTTAACTCAGTCGTAGATCCGAGCATGTCCTGCAACAGAAGTCCTTAAGTGTCCACGTTGTAAACTACCGTATTCTCGTGCTTAAGGGAACATGTTCTCTTAAGTGAAATACGGGCAAAATTGGAAATTTTTCTGATTTCACTTAAGAGAACACGTTCACTTAAGAGAACATGTTCGCTTAAGTGAATGTCCAGTACCACCAAGAGTACATAATAACTAAGAGTGTGACAAGCGTCACACTCTTACATAGTTACCAAGCAGAAAACATCATCTGCACAATAACGGCTGACCCCCCCACAACTGAGTACCTGGTGACCCCCCCACAACTGAGTACCAGGTACACAATTGTGTACCAGCACTCGCTTGTATGTTTACATGTTGAAGCTCAAAAATGGCCAGCTGCTGATAGAATGTTTTTGGCTTCAACATGTAAACATACAAGCGAGTGCTGGTACACAATTGTGTACCTACCTGGTACTCAGTTGTGGGGGGGGGGTCAGCCGTTATTGTGCAGATGATGTTTTCTGCTTGATAACTAAGAGTGTGATGCTTGTCACACTCTTAGTTATTATGTACTCTTGGTACCACTAAGACTCAATCGTATCTTACTTTTTTATACTACATTAATGTATAATTAATTAACATTGTCACATTTTGTAGTATTAAGGTATGAATGGTTACTTTTTCTTGTAAAAAACTAGCATTTGTAGGAAATTTTACTTTCACAGCAATACTTCTGGCTATGATTAAAGATTTTTCTAATTTCACTTAAGCGCGAGAATACAGTAGGATTAGGAGGGTGTGAGGCATTATGAGTGAGTTGGGACACCGCCTAAAAACGCTTCAAAAGAGCCTCCTAAATCTAGCTGGAGCAGCTCCTAACTCAGAACAAGAGTTAGAAGTCGTAAATAACACTCTAGGCCTATGAAAATCTTTTAAAATTCAATTCCTCTATATGAAAACCAGGTTGATCTTAGGAGCAACCCAAATCGTAGGATGACCCTTTGCAAAACGGCTCTGGTTCCGTTTATGTAAGTAAATGGAGTAAGCGCGGCTGACGGAAGGATATATTATTATGCTCGCAGGCAGAATAGAGCCGCGGATATGCCCACTTACTAGCTCCTCGCCTGTTCGGACTAAAAGGCTTCGCTTGTGTGAGCCCCTGACAAACTGGAGAATGCAAAAATTACCTGGAGACAAATACAGGAGGGAGTCATCAGAGGAGGGTCGCCTCTGACAGATCAATCCCATCACCATATACGCATTGTCCTTGACCATAGACAAGGACGCTAAACAACAAGACATGGAAACAAAAAGCAAAAACGTCTAGCACATTCCAATAACTGCATATCAATCAATCAATCAATCAGTCAAATCAATCAATCACAATCCTAGATCCTTCCTTTAACGACAAATGCTGCAAGTTTTAACAAGAATAATTCTATAGAAAAACTCAGAAAAAGGCACACACTTTCCATGTATCCAGGCAGTGTGCTAAGATTTCCAACGGAGCTCATTTCGGCCACAACAAGACAGCCGACCTGATGCATACTGCAGCCCTTTCGCAGGCCTTCCAAGACACCAGGACCGGGCAAGGAATGTACGGTTACAATGTCGACGAGGGAGGCCACTTTATGCGGTCCTTTCAGGAATTGAGATTCTACCGTTGAACCGATATCACTGTATTTTCTGTAAAAAAGAACAAACTACGAATAAAATAAAAAGATTATCAAATATTATTATTAAATAGTATATGTAATATTTTATTAATCACACAACGTGTGCAGCGGCAACATTACGTACGCACACAACTGTTGCGTCAATTTCTTATTTTATTTGAACAAAATGGAGACACAGCAAGAGCTTCTTTTTTCATAAGGTCAATTAAAATTTCCTGCCATCAGCAGACTTCATTTTCATTTCATCTAACATTGACCTATTATTTGAGACTACATACTAATCTACTCATTATCTGAGAAAAGACTAACCTATCTTCAAATAGGAGAAATCTGTGTGTATCAGCTAATGAGCGCAGTTCCTGTAGAAAGGCAGTGTCAGCGTCCAGCATGGCGTCAAGGTGAAGCTTTATGGCACAAATCTCGGGACCTGTCTCACGAGCTAGCTAAAACAAGGATAAACCACAGCATACAGAGATGCCAAAACAATAACAGAATAAACTTATAAATTGAAATAAAAATACTAGCAAAGAGAAAATGTTCTGTTGTTTAGAACAAATTTTTTACTGTAATCTGAAATTGCCACCTTGATAACGTTGGCAGCATCAGGTAGATCGGCAGCAATACAAAGATTGGTCTGTTTATCGCACATGATATGGATCAAGTCCTTGGACTTTGGATGTGTCACTGATTCAAAGCGACTCTCAAATGGAATACGATGCCAGGACGCGGAATTCTGCAACGGAAACAAATACAGTAACATCTTATAGTATTTAAAGAGCACAAATAAGCGGTGTTTGACAATGCTAGTAGTACCGAATTCAGTGCATAAATCAAGACAAGAAATGGTTGAATATAGAATACTAATGCGATTATACAAGAATTTACAAGACACAACTACTGACGGGTACTAAGAGCTAACTATCACTTAATTAATTAGTTATTGCTACGCAAATGATTAGACAACTAAATTTACAAACCGAAACAGTGCCATTTTGAATTGAAGGAGTTGCAGGTATCCGAGTTTGGTTCTTTGAGAGGAATGTATTTACACTGGCGATAACATCTGGAGTGATTAAGTCACGTTTGGCCAGCGAAGACAGCACATTGGTTAGTTTCAGCAGACTGAAAGATAAGGCTGGACCAATTACCAAGAAAATGAACAGGATTTCCAAAATAAAATGCCAGGAATAGTTAAACGGCTTAACAAGTAGTGGACATCGGACTTCTTTAACTTGATTAAACAAGCCTCGCTACCCTTTTTGACCCCCACCAGACAAACACTAGCCAAAACAGAAGCGCGCCACTAATTTAGAAATTTGGGAAAGTTTTCCAGCCACATGATTGTCTTTAATCAATAATACATCAATCTGATCATAACTCAGAATTTTCAGAGTGGGGTGGGGGCGGCTTCGCCGGATTGTTTTGATCTAAAATCGTCTCTTTGGTAACTCAATTTGGAGCATTTTTAACATAGTTATAGCGGTACAAGAAAACATGCTATTTTTACTGTATTTTTGGCCAGTTTGGGCCAGTTTGAACTCCCCCCCACTTCCCCACCTCTTTTTGCCTAGAAAAAGCTCAGAATAACTCCAATTTAGGTTAGGCTTATTATCATTGTAATGTAACGACCAGACATGTGCAGGAGGCAAATTTTGACGGAGGGAGTCAACCGGCTGCCGAAAAACCGGATTGTGGCTGAATGAATAGCCTCTATGAGGGTCCTTGAGCTCCAGGTCTGGGTGTGTGGTTCCGTCTTCCAAAGCACGTGAAGGTGATAATTCCGCATACGCACACTAGCACTGAGGTTTGAGTGCATTCAAAGCATCTAATTCCGTAGACGCACACTAGAGTTTGTTAGAGTTTAAACTGGTAAGAGTGACCTTTTGCAGAAGGTATCTAATTCCGTAGACGCACACCTAAGTAACTGTAATGAGGGAAAATTTTGTTTTTTGGAAATTAAGTTAATGAAATAAAGTAGGAAAGTAATTTTATACGATAGTCACACCGTATCAAACAAACAAATAGTGCTTTTCAAACAACGAACAAGCAAGCAATAGGCAGCAAAAAATTGTCAGCAAACAACAAATTAGAAGCAGAATTTTATATCTTTTTTAATTTTAAGGTCAATTTAAGATTAATAGCCATATGAAATATTCATAGAAAATTTTGTTTCTAATTTATTGTTTGCTGACAATTTTTTTGCTGCTTTTATTCTTTTTGCTGCTTTTATATTCGCATAAAACCACGTCTGCCTGTTCGTTGTTTGAAAAGCACTACTATGTTGTTTGTTTGATACGGTGTAACTATAGTAAAATCATTTTCCTTACTTTATTTCATTAACTTAATTTCTAAAAAACAAAATTTTCCCTAATTACAGGTGTGCGTCTACGGAATTAGATGCCTTCTGCAAAAGGTCACTCTTCTGGGCTTATTCTAGGGATTTTTTCTTGGGGGGGGCTTCTTGGGGGGGCCCCCAAAGGTCCGAGGGGCAAGGAATTTTTGGGGGGGGGCGAAAATTTTTCGAAAAATATGCTAAAAATAGCGCTATTTTTCTGGCATATACTATAAAAGTTGATTTTCATAGCAAAAATAAGCAGATTTAGTGTTGAAAAGGGCAAAAATTGAGTAAAAATCTCCGGCAAAGCCGGAAAATTTTTGAAAATTTGGCCTTCTGAGCGATTTTTTCAGGGCAAAATTTGGTACCAAAAGGGGCGCCCACTTTTTTTGGGGGGGGGGGCGAGTTTTGGGGGGGAACGATTTTTTTGGGGGGGAAAGGGTGTTTATGGGGGGGGCCCCCCCCAACCCACCCCACTAGAATAAGCCCAGCTCTTACCACTCTTACCAGTTTAAACTCTAACTTAAACTCTAGTGTGCGTCTACGGAATTAGATGCATTGAGTGCACTCAAGTCTCAGTGCAAGTGTGCGTACACGGAATTATCACCCACGTGAATGGTAACTCCTGAAAACGGTGGTATAGGCCTTTCCCCGATCCCCGGCTGCTCGAAGTTTGACATTCGTTCAGTTTTACACTTAGCCTAGTGGTTTAATCTTATGCCAGATATGTATCTGTGCAAAAATAGGGTAAATCAAAACTTTATAGGAGTTAACGGTGTTACCAGTGCATTTTTATTCCTGCAGCTGCAAGATTAGCTTCAGCGCCCTGTTCCCTGTCCAGGACCACCATCACATCACTGCTGCTGAGTTCATGTTTACGAAGAACCTGAAACAATTTTTCGATGGTTTCTACACGTTCCACTAGCGGGTGAAGATCATGCTAGACAGCCAACAACAAAAGAAAGGTCACTGTGTGCTGATTGTACATTGTTGTCACCGAACAAAATTACATGAATTTGAAAAAAACGAAAGTCAGATAAACTTAGGATTTGATTCCTAGTCGCAGGCCTGTGATCTTATAACCAAGATAAGAATAAAACCAAGAAAATTTTATGTTATTTGCTCTAAAAATGCACTGCACTACACAATTCGCGATTCCTGTCCGCATTGTTCTGTCAAAAGAAGTATCCCAGGCAGGTCTACAGAAGAACGACAACTATGCTGATACGATCCCGACATTACCGTTGCCGCTTCAATGATACTGGCACCAGAAGTGACAACATCCTCGATGAGTAACACTTTTTCGCCTGCATTATACAGTCCCTCTATCTGACGCTTTCCGCCGTAGTTTTTGGCCTCGCTTCGCATCAACAGGGAGGGCTTCCCACTGTGCAGACTCACAGCCTAAAAAACAAAAGAACTAAAACAAAGTTCACAACGAGTGCAAAATGATGGCAGAAGAAGAATGGTGTATACGTAAATACATTATTTAATGGGAAAGGTGTTGCCATCCAAACATGTCCATTCATATAGTCAGACATAGGATAAAGACACCCCCCAAGTAAGGGTATAAAACCGATGCCTGTCCTGGAGGTATGGTAGGCCCTATGAGGTCAGTTAGTGTGTGGTAATATAGCGACACTATACGGGTCCACACGAATGACCTTACGAAACTAGCAAAATTAGCAAAAAACGTAGTATAAACTTTCTGACATAACGGCTTGATATAGACCAAAAGTTTTTGAACATCGATTTCTGAAAACTAAAGGTTCTTTTTTGTGCCATCATATGAAGGACATATAGGCTGAGGGGCGTTTTTTGGATTTGGCTTAGGTCTTAACAGTCGAGAAAATCGGCCAAATGCACGGTAACACGAAATTTCGCATTTCGCATTGAGTTTTCTTGCTACTCGAAACGTTTTAGCCCAAACCAAGTAAAAAATTTCCTCCACAGAAGTGCGAAATTCCATTCTGCCAAAAATCTCCGGAATCCATCGAGTTGTTTTAGAGAAATCGATGTTTAAAACAAAATAACCGCAGTTTTGCCAAAATGGTTTTTCGGACAAATCTCTAGTTTAAAGCAACGAAGTTCAACTAATAGCCATTGATAAAATGTGCAATTAGACTGTGTATCGATTGAGTATAACAGGTCTAGAATTGTCCGTAAGATTTGGCAGTAATTTTGAGAAGACTGATTTCGTCGAAAATGGCAATTTTTTGACCCTCAAAATGGTTTTTTGCGTATACTGACTTAACCACTGGAGATAGCTCAAAGGTTATAAAAGCAAAAATATTCACTTTTGTGTCCTCTTTACAGCCATAACAACCAATTAGGTGTCTGATCAATCTACTGGGAGCCCAAGGCCCAAAACCAAAACTTTCTTATCTTTTGTCCTAAAAATACGGGACTGGTCCCAGAATGCTAAAAAGCACTGAAACAGGTTATTTCGCAAGTTCTAGCTATTTACATAAAGTATTAAAGCCGTATAAGTCAAAAATACCCGAAAGGAAACCAGCACCTTAAGTTGAAAAATCGTTTTTTATACCATGCCTGAAGCCTGACTATATGCAAGAATAGCATTTCGTTTGTGATTGAAGAATAGAGTTTTTGGATAACACAAATATCTTACAGTGGTAGTAGGCCAGGCAGCGTATGGAACACCACAGATTAAGTCATAAGAGTTTGTCAGACCTTTATCTTCAGCTAAACACCACAATGCTTTCCCAATGGATGTCTATAAATGAAAAATACTGATAACCTCTTGAAAAAAGATACGGCACAATAGGTATCGATTTCTAGACTATAGAAATCAAATTTTTATATTTTTTAAAATTTCAAGTATTCAGATTGTTAAACAAAAAATTCAATTTGTACGATGTTCAACCCGAACGCTCATTAAAAATTCTATCCCCATCAGCAATAACTCAGCCATACATATACAAGTAGGAAAAATGCTCCTTGCAGTCGCATGAAAAAGTTAATATGAGCTATGATGGTCAACATTTAAATGTGTCAAGGACAAGATTTAAAATGTTTAATATGAGCCAACATCTAAATAAGTAGAGGACAAGATGTAAACGGCTAATATGAGCCGCTACGTTTCTCTTGGGCTCATATTGACGCTCATTTAGCTTTTGCTTACTTTTAATCCAACACTGAAATGGCTTGGATGAATAACGACGCATAAACATTAATTTTGCAAAGCTGTAGGTAAACGTTTTCTTCTCCACCGCTACATCCAAGTACACATTTAAGGCCACCATATAAGTCAACAAAACGAAACCGAAGTCCAATCTAATGAAGAAACGAAAATGTGGAACTTACACATGTTGTGAAATCTTGAGAAAAATCACATTTGAAGTTATCATCGCAATCATCACATTAATTCAATATATTCCCAAGCCAATCAAATCGTTTATAAACACTGATGCTTATATGCCAACCGTAAACTGTATATATGTTTGCCATTTTAGTCGCGTCAATATGAGCCCAAGAGAAACGTAGCGGCTCATATTAGCCGTTTACATCTTGTCCTCTACTTATTTAGATGTTGGCTCATATTAAACATTTTAAATCTTGTCCTTGACACATTTAAATGTTGACCATCATAGCTCATATTAACTTTTTCATGCGACTGCAAGGAGCATTTTTCCTACTTGTCCTCCGTCTAGTTTTTGGGAACGCTGCCATAACTGTGGCAGCAGCAATCACAAATTCCACCAGTGAATTCCCCCATGCCCAATAAACTTTGCATGCAAAATTTCAGACTTTCAGCTAATCTCCAGTAGCTTGAACAATGAACCAGTTGAATCAGATCTGGCCAGCCATGGGTTAGATCAGCGAAGTAACACCACCAGTGAATTCCCCATGCCCAATAACCTTTGTATGCAAGATTTCAGCCTTTCAGCTATCTCCAGTAGCTTGAACCAGGAACTGGTTCAACTTTGAACCAGTTGAACCAGATCTGGCCAGCCATGGGTCAGATCAGCAAAGTTACACCACCACTGAATTCCCCATGCCCAATAACCTTAGTATGCAAAATTTCAGCCTTCCAACTATCTCCAGTAGCTTGAACCAGGAACTGGTTCAATTTTGAACCAGTTGAACCAGATCTGGCCAGCCATGGGTCGGATCACCAAAGTAACACCACCAGTGAATTCCCCATGCCCAATAACCTTTGTATGCAAAATTTCAGCCTTCTAGCTATCTCCAGTAGCTTGAACCAGGAACTGGTTCAACTTTGAACCAGTTGAACCAGATCTGGCCAGCCATGGGTCGGATCACCAAAGTTACACCACCAGTGAATTCCCCATGCCCAATAACCTTTGTATGCAAAATTTCAGCCTTCCAACTATCTCCAGTAGCTTGAACCAGGAACTGGTTCAACTTTGAACCAGTTGAACCAGATCTGGCCAGCCATGGGTCGGATCACCAAAGTAACACCACCAGTGAATTCCCCATGCCCAATAACCTTTGTATGCAAAATTTCAGCCTTCTAGCTATCTCCAGTAGCTTGAACCAGGAACTGGTTCAACTTTGAACCAGTTGAACCAGATCTGGCCAGCCATGGGTTGGATCACCAAAGTTACACCACCAGTGAATTCCCCATGCCCAATAACCTTTGTATGCAAAATTTCAGCCTTCCAACTATCTCCAGTAGCTTGAACCAGGAACTGGTTCAACTTTGAACCAGTTGAACCAGATCTGGCCAGCCATGGGTCGGATCACCAAAGTAACACCACCAGTGAATTCCCCATGCCCAATAACCTTTGTATGCAAAATTTCAGCCTTCTAGCTATCTCCAGTAGCTTGAACCAGGAACTGGTTCAACTTTGAACCAGTTGAACCAGATCTGGCCAGCCATGGGTTGGATCACCAAAGTTACACCACCAGTGAATTCCCCATGCCCAATAACCTTTGTATGCAAAATTTCAGCCTTCCAACTATCTCCAGTAGCTTGAACCAGGAACTGGTTCAACTTTGAACCAGTTGAACCAGATCTGGCCAGCCATGGGTCGGATCACCAAAGTTACACCACCAGTGAATTCCCCATGCCCAATAACCTTTGTATGCAAAATTTCAGCCTTCCAACTATCTCCAGTAGCTTGAACCAGGAACTGGTTCAATTTTGAACCAGTTGAACCAGATCTGGCCAGCCATGGGTCGGATCACCAAAGTAACACCACCAGTGAATTCCCCATGCCCAATAACCTTTGTATGCAAAATTTCAGCCTTCTAGCTATCTCCAGTAGCTTGAACCAGGAACTGGTTCAACTTTGAACCAGTTGAACCAGATCTGGCCAGCCATGGGTCGGATCACCAAAGTAACACCACCAGTGAATTCCCCATGCCCAATAACCTTTGTATGCAAAATTTCAGCCTTCCAACTATCTCCAGTAGCTTGAACCAGGAACTGGTTCAACTTTGAACCAGTTGAACCAGATCTGGCCAGCCATGGGTCGGATCACCAAAGCTACACCACCAGTGAATTCCCCATACCCAATAACCTTTGTATGCAAAATTTCAGCCTTCCAACTATCTCCAGTAGCTTGAACCAGGAACTGGTTCAATTTTGAACCAGTTGAACCAGATCTGGCCAGCCATGGGTCGGATCACCAAAGTTACACCACCACTGAATTCCCCATGCCCAATAACCTTTGTATGCAAAATTTCAGCCTTCCAACTATCTCCAGTAGCTTGAACCAGGAACTGGTTCAATTTTGAACCAGTTGAACCAGATCTGGCCAGCCATGGGTCGGATCACCAAAGTAACACCACCAGTGAATTCCCCATGCCCAATAACCTTTGTATGCAAAATTTCAGCCTTCTAGCTATCTCCAGTAGCTTGAACCAGGAACTGGTTCAACTTTGAACCAGTTGAACCAGATCTGGCCAGCCATGGGTCGGATCACCAAAGTTACACCACCAGTGAATTCCCCATGCCCAATAACCTTTGTATGCAAAATTTCAGCCTTCCAACTATCTCCAGTAGCTTGAACCAGGAACTGGTTCAATTTTGAACCAGTTGAACCAGATCTGGCCAGCCATGGGTCGGATCACCAAAGTAACACCACCAGTGAATTCCCCATGCCCAATAACCTTTGTATGCAAAATTTCAGCCTTCCAACTATCTCCAGTAGCTTGAACCAGGAACTGGTTCAATTTTGAACCAGTTGAACCAGATCTGGCCAGCCATGGGTCGGATCACCAAAGTAACACCACCAGTGAATTCCCCATGCCCAATAACCTTCGTATGCAAAATTTCAGCCTTCTAGCTATCTCCAGTAGCTTGAACCAGGAACTGGTTCAACTTTGAACCAGTTGAACCAGATGAACCAGGCGAGATACGGTGTCGGCACTATGCTCATCGTGTTCAGCGACCCCGATTTACTATATGTGGGTACCACCACCCCAAGGCCGAAAAACGCTGTTTTTGCCCGTTTTTAGACTATTTTAAAATTTTCGGACTTAGAAATTTTTCAGCTTGAAGGTGTCCAAAAACGCTATTTTTCCATTTTTGACCATCTATAAAAATCGAACCAGATCGAAATTCGGAAAAAAACATAAACTTGCTAAGTACCATTGCCTAGATATTCAAAAAATAGTATAGAAAAATTTTTCCTATGGGCCGTTCGAAAAATCGAGTTAACACAAAATTGACAAAAATCATGCTGAATACAGAGAAAAAACCCACTTTCAAACCCGTAAGAGAAAGTCGATTTTTTCAAAGTTCATTTGTTCCGGGCAAGTTTGATATCATTCGAAAGCTCTTGGCCTGGAGATTTCAAAAATGTAAATATTAGCTCTTAATTCCTTCCCGTTAATTAGTTATGCCTAATTAGCACTTTTCAAAATCCGCAAAGTGCCTTTATAGCTCATATTATGGGGGGCTCTCCGAGCTCCCCCATGATAATGCAAAGTAGCTGGTCAAACTACTTTTACCCAGCATCAGCAATCAACAGCAGGTTAACGAACCAAAACTAAAGCCACAAACTCAGCCACATGTTTAATAGCATAAAACCATAGACCTAGCCCTATTTATTTGCTAACAAAAATACAGTCCAATAGAGGCGCGAGCAGCGTACCGCAATATCAGGAAAGGAGCAAACAATGCGTAGATCAATGTAGACGGGAGACTGCATTCCACTTTTGAGGGTAAAAGAGCCAAATTGAATGGCCCCGATATGGAAGAGACGCTGAACCAGATCCTCAACGTCTGACATGGCGAGGCGAGGTTCCCAGCGGACAGATCGAAACGAACAAAACTCGGAGAGTGGCACAAACAGAGTGTCACTCACGCACTACAGTTACTGAAAAATATAAAACTGCGTAAACTGAAAGACACATTCTATGGAAGTTTTCATGGGGGGGGGGGGATTAAGGGGCTTTCAGGGGCAAAATTTGGTTCCAAAAGGGCATCAACTTGGGGGGGGGGATGTTTTTGTAGGATCGTGGATTAATGGCTCCCGCCATTAGAACAAGCCTAGTACACTGATATAAATCTATGCGCAGACGAGAAAAGTCTTAATCAAAAAACTTTCGAAATTCAACGGAGGAAAGAAGAAGAGGGCAGCAAAGGGTTATTAAACTTTGTCTGTTTAACAGCATTTTATTGCTCCGCTTGGCCATTTCTCCGTTGGTTTGCCAACCTCAGACTAAATAAGCCCAAACTGATTATCCGCTGCACCGATTCTCCGTTGGAGAATGAATGTGCATGAACTGTCGTCTTGGCTGCAGCTGAATGAATTCTCCGTCAATTTCATAAACGCGGTCCATTGAATTAGGTAGCTTGGTTTGAGAGGAAACTTCACTGAAAAGCTGAAATGGGTACATTTCTGACTTGACGGCAGAAATTTATCAGACGGAGCAATATATGCGCCTAATCATTTAAAAACCCAAATTTTAAAAGATATCTTTTTTCTAACAGGATATTCAAATTTGAGTTTCTTCGTCGAATCATGTGATGTGTGGACTTTAACTGTAGTGTACGCACATAACATAGCAGTCATTCAAAATGAAAAACAGGTTTTTCTTAATCTTTGACTTCACTTTTAACAATGACCTGCAATGCACCCACTCTAACGCGTACAGAAGTAAATGCCTGCAGCACATATAGAGGACGCATTAATTTGCACACATTTTCAAGTTCAACGGGAAGCTGTTTTGATAGCTGACTAGATTTATATGCAACGAATACGCTAGTTTTTGAAAAAAATATCTTGTGTTAAGTTTGATGCATTTTTACGACAAAGCATGATGGGGATGCACTGACTGAAGTTAGGCAAAAACGGGGTCGTGCAAATTTAGCAGTGGGAAGTGCTATCACATTAGTAACTTTCGTTTCTAGTTGCTTGCAACCCCTCCTCCCACCCCATAAAAATACAGTGACCACAAATAAACAAAATTACCCCTCCCAAAATTTGTCAACTTAGCAGTCACCTGGAATCTTATCAGTGTTCGAGTCCCTCCCTAACACTATCTGTTAGGATGCTGCAAGCCATTGCTAACACGTAGCCGGAAAAAAGTTCAAACCCGAAGTGTCTGCACAAAGGAATTGTTTATGTAGTCGCTGCAGCACACCTGACTTGCAGAGCGTTCCCCCTGATGGCTTAGGTAATCTTTCTTAAAATGGACTGCACCAATGAAGTTTAAGAATGGCAGCAAATCAGCACAACTAATCGACTACTACAGGACTTCTATTCAAAAATCGAATTTAGCCCTATTAGACAACTGTTCTTAAATCCATTATTAAACTCTACTGCTCGGCTATATGATGGCTTTAACAAATATATACCTGTTCGTTTTTACAACATCTACTCTCAACATTAACTCTGGACATTAACTAACCCTAGGAACACACTGCAAAAATAAACCACAACTTTTTATTGTTCAATATTAACGACCTGGCAATAAAACAATAGAAGGAACAACAGTTTGCGCTCACAATACAGTACAACAGCTCAAGATACTATTTGAAATCCCAAAACCAATAACTTACAACAACGAAAGCAATTTGATCAAAGCTCAAAAATTTTCATTTGAAGAAAATTTAAAAATACATAAACAGTTTAAACCATGAGTAAAGTATGACTCAAATTGCTTTCCAGAGAGTAAGCCATAAAAACTAATATTCAGAAACAAGAAACAAAGCCAACAACGAAATAGTATAGCATAACATATACGCCATCATCTAGAGAACGTATACAAATAGATTTAATAGAATAATACGAGAAACACTACCCTTTGCAAAGTAAGGCAAGATTTAAAAATAAATAACACTACCACTGCCCTAATCCTATAGATCCCTACCCCAAAAATTTTGGGGTTATAACGGAAACAGGGAGCAAGGTAATTACATACACAAGAGGGCGGCTGGTTTTGACACATGGAATGTCTGCTTTAAATTGGATAGCTACCTTTTTCTATCAGATAACCACAGCTAGTTTTAAATGCACAGACATAGTAACACAGTAGCATAACAAATAGTAACACAGTAGCATAACAATAGGACTTTAACATCTGGCACATGTCTCACCAAAAGTTTTTATCATAATACAAATAGCAAACAGTGTATAATGCACGCAAACGCATCACTTACGTTTTAAGATTAAAATGAGCTTAGTTGGCGGAATAAACGCTCAAAATTTTCCCAGCTATCAAAATGAATATAAATTCATACATACAACATAATGCACACATCACAGACAGATGCAAATTACATTTATAAAAATATATATACGTAAAAATTTTCTCAAGAAAAGGTAGATCAGACACAATTAATTTGACGCAGTAGAAAGTTACTGAGCAGCTTCCGCAGAACACAGCACCTACATTGGGATCAGACACAAAACCGCAACAACAAAGGTAGTACATACATCATAGCTCCAACTCGACACGTCTATACAGAAATACAAAAACGAGGACACCACCGTTTTGAGAGGAGAAAATCGACGAAATTGTCCGCTGTATAAACGAAAAGTTAGCTACCTACCTATCTAGTGTTTTGCAAGACTTTTGCTAACACAATAATATGCTCTGCAGCATATCACTGCATAATGGAACTGTTCTACTGGAATTTGTGCAAATATTTCCATACATCCTGTCGAACACAAAAGCGATGCATATAATGCAACGTACAGCTCACAGAGAAACACAGAATATGCTGGTTGCAGGGGGGGGGGAGGTGGATAGACTGCACGCACAAGTAAACTTTCAAAAAACACGAGAACCAGTTGGGCGGATATGGGAAAATCCTTTCATCAGCTAGCAAGAAAATTTCTTGAAACAATGAAAATAAGGTGAAACTGCTGAAAGCTAAGTCAGGGGGTTTAGAATGTGCAGCAGGAAGGTGGGAGACAATACAAAAACTTAGCGAAGGAGGGAGAACATCAGGTAGGGATGGGAGATGAGAAAACAACAATTGTCAGTGCTAAAACAATGGAGTTTAAAGTTCTTCCTTCTGTTTCTTGGCACTGTCGTCGTCGTCATCCTCTTCAGCTTCTTTTTCAGCCTCCTCCTGGAAAAAATGTACAAAAGAGGATACAATTAAAACAACCACTTTACAGAACATTCGAGCAGCAACATATATACACAAAAGAAAAACTTCTATTCTACGAGGGGCAGATCCGGGGGGTGGATGATCTTTTCGTCGCAATAAACAGTACTGAAAACCCCTAATTTTTTGACTAAACCAATGCATAATGTTCTCGTAAAACTGTCACTAATGCTAAATGGGATGCCGCACGCAGATCACGAAATTCTGGATCCCCCAAGTGCAGTCTACAGTCTACGAATTTTATTTGGAAAAAGGATTGAGTTAGTTGCGATTTTAAACGCCCCAAATGACGGAAATCTTACTTCCTCAGAAAGACCGGCTCCCTCTTTGCCACCAGAGTCCAAAAATTTAGTGAATCCTTCTAGGGTTCGTTCTCCACTGTACTCAACAACCTGAAACAAGAAAAACATACGTACTAGTACGTACATACGTACATGTACTGCTTGTATGACCACCGTATCTCAGCTAGCTACAAAGGTAGGATATCAGCTAATATTCCATAACTACAGGAAACTAGTCAAGAACTAAATCGCGGTCAAATTACGTTATTTTTCTAAATATATCTGGAATGATATTGTCATCATTGGACTAGTATAGCTAAAGCTCCACTATACAGGTCGATCTAGCGATTGTCTGACAGAGCTGGTAGTATGAACCTGTACGCACAATACTAATGAATTCCATAGGCTAACAGTGTATAACAATTTAGCATAATCGTTCCGCTCAGTCTCATGACAAATGGATATGCAAGGGAGACCAGTTTAGTGTCAAGCTTTTCAGCAGTTGAATAAATTTTCCATTATAGTAGTCTTTATCTCCCAGTGAAAATATTATTCAGCTTCTATTTGCCTATATGCCTATAAGCCTACATTTTCAAACAAACACAGTGACAGACAGCTCTCTACAAAGTGGTAGCTGATAGGAGTCGACGACTATATCACTACCACTACAATACCAGCTATAACTGGCGGCAGAAATAAATTGCATCATTCTATGTACGTATGTATGTTAGTATAAAAAAGCTAACCGGTTAAATTACACCAGGAAAGAGTGCCACCCCAATTAACTTAAAAACTCTTCTAAGTTAACATTTATACTTGGTTGTTACATCACTCAAAACAAGAAGCTTATTCCCGAAATTTAACTTTAATACGGTTATAATTACGGAAGTACGAACCTTGTTGGATCCAGCAGGGAAAAATTTGATCGTAGGGAAAGAAGCAATCTTCACATCAGCCAATTCGTTGGCGGTAGCGTCCATTTTGGCGATGACAATTTTGGAATCATCCTTATACTTTTCTCCCAACTGATCCCAAATAGGTGCCAGTTTCTTGCAGTGACCGCACCAGGGAGCATCTGAAAGAAAAACCCCATATATAAACGAAGTGATAAATGTCAGCTAGTGGAGAAAACAAAGGCTGGCGGGCGACCAAACCTGTCAAGATTTCTGAAACTCAAAATTTGGGCTAAAATTTGAACTAGCTTTATGCTTAAAAGCAGAGAGTCCTTTTTAATTAATCTTAAAAATGTGAGTTATAAGTATAACTTGAGCTTGTCCACACGTTTCAGAAATCAAACCAGCCCTCCACTTCCAAGACACAAAAATGCCAGTTGTTTACATATTAAACTAAAAAGGATCTTTTTCTAACTACAAATAGTAGCAGCTAAGCACTTACAAAATTCAACAAGAACATTCTTTTCGGGATCCTTGGCGACTTCGTCGAAATTTTTACCAACCAAAACCTTGACAGGCTCTTTGTCCCAATCCTCAGGAACATCTTGAGACATAAGATGAGGCTAAAGTAAGACATGACTATAATATGTACGAATACATTAAAGCACTGATACATCAGTTAATGACGGTAAAAAGTCAAGACCGCTCCAGCTTGCAATGCCAGACAAGAAAACCAAAGAGCCAAATGCTTCAGTGGAAAGAAACAGTTACAAAAACAGAGCAAAAATGGTATGACCTGTCACCCGTGAAATTACGAATCATCGTTTATATACATAAGTACGTATGTAGTTGTATTAACGAGAGCTCACCTTAAGTTTACCGTCCAAGTAGTCTTGGACAAATGTTTTGACATTATCCTTAGTGATGTCCTTAAATTCAGGCTTGAATTTCGTCATATCCTCGTCCAAGTTGATCAACCTATAAACAAATGAAGAAACATCTCCTTAAGGTGGTGATTCCTTTTGGGCACATATACGTATATTGTTATTTGGCGGCGTAAATCAAGATGAAATTTGATGAAACTTTCCGAAATAAGTTCTTTTAGCGTTCTAACACCCCCCGCGCAATCCCGACTCAAAAATTCGAGATTTCCGGTCAGAGCGGTTTTTCCCAAATTCTGAACGTCTGGCAGCAGCTATACAGTTATGACTATATGCATTCGAGAGATCTCATTGAGCTTCACATTTTTGCTTTTTAAAGCAAGTTTCTAGCTTATCTCTACCGTGATATATAGCCGATTTTCTTGTTTTGGCGTCGAAAACTTGTCATTTTTGCAGATATCAAATAATCCAACATTTCTTGAACTACGCAAGCCGTAAAATCAAACAATCAAGTCGATCTGAAGGTCTCACAGGGACAAATTATCCAACGCATGATCGTCTTCCAACTGCTATCCTGTAGGCTGCTATTATAAAAAATGTAGTTTTTACAAAAACACGACCAATTTTTTCCAAAGATTGTGGAGCATTCACCATGCAAGTTGGAGGGCTGCTACTGAACAAATGTGTTCTGCACAAACATACCCAGGGACGATTTTTTAGTTGCCCCGATTGCAGCTTTCTAGCTATAGTAATCGCTCGATAAATTTGGAAAAAGTAGGCAAAATACAGGTTACACACACATTTCAGCTTATATCTCTATAACGAAGAGCGATTTCACACTAAATAAAAAATCGTCCCCAGCTATTTGATGGAGGTATCGAATGATATAACCGATGTCTCGTGAAAAAATTTACTTGAGTCTGCAAAAATTCTGAAAAATTAGATTTCTTCTAAAATGTGTTAAAAATATTTTAGAAAAGGAACATTAGTTTCGTGACATGCATTAAAAAGAGAAAATGTCAAGCTACATTTTGATATAAAAATGGCTTCTTAACTCCAAGTAATGAATGAGTAATAATGGTGCAAACTTTATGTGACCAAAGGGAATCACCACCTTAAACTGCGAGCGATCACACGTAAATTCACTTCATAAGCTGCATTGTCAAGAAATTCCAAACTTGAAATTTTTAATTGTCGACCATCACTGACTCGTAAGCACAACCACACCGCTTACCGTAGAGAAGGCACGTCTTCCTTGGCCAATCCGAAGAACTCCAAAATTCTGGCATTGTCTTCAGTGTCGGCATTAATGTAGACAAACAGAATCTAAAATTACAGAATAACATTTGGATACACCCTACGAGTATTCGAAAAGGAACCAAGCCACCGCCAGCCCACCAAAGATAAGTAAACGACAGGATACACAACAGTACTGGAGTACATACCTTGCCCTTGAATTTTTCAGCAGCTCCGTGGAACTCTTCATACAGCTTGTCAAAGTCGGTGCCAGACTTGCTGACAAACAGAAGACAATGTGACTTGATCTCACCGCCAAACAGCTTTCCTGCAGTCTGAAAGAAAAATCATAAATAAAAAATATTAAATTTACTCACGTATACGAAAGCAAATTTTGACCACCTAGCAGCAGATGCATCAGTAAAGCATAAGATGTCCCTCAGAAATAAACTGTAACAAAAGTTGCTACAAAACTCGGACGGGTAAACGAAACCATCACTTGCATCTTGCGTCTATCTTGTCGGAACTTAGCTAAAATGTATCTTTTAATAACACAACTTTTCCTACCTCCTGGGTAAATTCGTTAACCAAGGCCAAACTGTTCACTTCCACAAATTTCTGCAGTTCATCAGCCTTGATTTCTCCTTCAAAATCGTTGCGTTTCTCGTCGAACTAAAAATACATAAATTAATATACGTACGTATACCATAAAGAAAATTAATTGCAATAGAAAAAACAAAGAGCAATATTCATTTCGTATGTACTTAAATAGTGATGGCCCTCCCTCTTCCAGTTTTGCAGCACCTTCGAGTGAATAAAGCCAATGATCCGAGGTTTGAATTTGAAATCGTTTCTCCAGGCTAATGCCATAAAAAGTAATATACAAGTGGGAAAAATGCCCTAGACGGGCATGCAATGGCTAGAATAGGGAAAGGAGGGAGGGCGGAAAAATGCCAATAGATTTTACAGTCGGCGCTGAAAATGATAGAAACTAGGTTCAGCGCCGAATAGGGAATACAGTCGGCGCTGAAAATGAAAGAAACTAGGGTTCAGCGCCGAATAGGGAATCCAGTCGGCGCTGAAAATGATAGAAACTAGGGTTCAGCGCCGAATAGGGACGGCTGTCGGGTCATGTTGCTGCGTGGAACAGGCACTTTCTCCGTCCATCCTATTCGCGTGAACTGCTCAGCATGAGTCGCTTATAGGCGAAATTACCATACATTTGTACAGCGCAAACAGCTCAGCCCTTGGAAATGGACACTAAAACTTGAAAGTATGAATCTTTTGCTCAAACTATAAAATTCATAGCCCCTTTTTAGCTTAGACATGGGGCTTCCAATCACACGGCTACGAATAGAAAGACGTTGATAGAACTACTTTTGATAGAACTCCTTTCTATACTTACTACAACGGCTTTATTTATTCCTTATGTAATATTATTTATTTACTAAAACAGAAACAGTAATAATAAAGTATTAGGAACTATTAAAACTGTCATTCGTAACCGACCACCTCGCTACGGTTGTAACTATTATTAGTAAAGGTATATACATCTCAATTTATTCTCCACATACATGCGCAGCTAGAGGTAGCATAACAAATTAGGACACATTTTTGATCAGGAAATTAGCCAATAGGAGCTCGCCCACGTACCATTTATCATCACAGAATCCATATACATTCATCTGAACTGATTCACAGTGCT